>APFE030318587.1:45738-77314 GCA_000404065.3 Pinus taeda | reverse complement strand
GGCGTCTCGTCAATTATGTCGATCCATTGTTTTGGGTTCATGGTATTGAAATGTTATGGTTTTGAACCATGGTATTGAGGAAGGCCTAGGACTATAAAAGAGGAAGGAGATCTTGTGACAAATCACCATCTGGATTATTATTGAAGATATGAAAAAGTGTTAGAGTTGGTATATTGGATGGTGATGCAGATCTGGATCTAGAGGAAGGAGGAACCTTAGCACAAAAGGAAGGATAAGGTCTATTCATGGATCATAATATTTAAGCCTAAATGATAGTATCTCTCTATGATTTTGATCTGCTTGATGTGGTGCTTATCTGATCTATAATCTGGGTTAATTAGTGATTGAATATCTGGAAGAGTGTGTTGTCCTTTATAGATCTATACGCAGGTTCAGTAAAGCGAAGGCGCGTATACACGCAGTTTAAGTGAAGTAAAAGCGTGTATACGCAGGTTGTTCCATACGCAGATGCGTATGCACGCAAGTTGCAGACTGTTGAAAATGCGTATATGCATTAAGTTGTGATCTAGCTGCTTATTGCTGCTGTGTTTTGGGTTGTGTTTCTGCTGTGTGGTTTCTAGTACAGTGTTCTGTGTACAGCTGTCAGAGAAGTATCTACTTGTTTAAGATCTAGTGGTTAAAAGGAGATTGGTTGATTCTTGATGATTGTTTGATGTTCATGGATCCAGTTTGAAAATTGATGAAACGTGATCCCTGGAAGAAAGTGAAGGTTGTAGCCTTCTGTAGGCCAGCACCTACGTGCTAGTATCTTGGCTAGTGCAAAAGCTAAAGGGGGTTGTTGCCCCCTTCCAGGAGAAACTGGAGAACGAGAGAGAGTTGTAGCTCTCTGCAGGTTGCAGTCTGCGTACTGGTAAAAAGACTGCACCAGTACATTGTAAAAGAAGTTTTCTAATTTAAAAGGAAGATAGAGACGAATTGCAGCACGTGGTTTTCACCCACATTGGGTTTCCACCTTATATCTTGTGTTCTTGTGTCTGATTGTCTTTCTGCTCTGTTTTACTGTCTCTGGATACTGTTATTGGATTCTGCATCACTGACTAACAATCATCATCAGAAAGATTAAGTAAAGTAAAAGCATGTTCTGTATACGCGGGTTTCCTTCTGCATAACTGCGTACATACGCAGGTTTATTAAATTGAAGTAGTGTATATCAGTTGTTTTGAAAAAGAATAATTATCCTGATAATACTGATTCACCCCCCCTCTCAGTATTATTTTCAACAATAGGTTTCCTTGCAATAGCTATAGTATTATAAAAATGAAATAGTTTAAGGAAATTATTGTTATTGTTTAATTATTAGAATGATTAATAGTTATAGAAATCCAGGTAAATCAATCTACAAATAAAATTTGCAAGGCGTAAACCCAAGCGTGTCAAGGAGATTTCACACCATGACCTCCTCATAGGCAAAGTGAAAAACCCAGTTAAATCAATCTGTAGACCAAATTAGCAGGACTTAAACCCAAGGGTGTCAAGGAAATTTCACCCCATGACTTCCATATAGACAAAGTACTTAGCAACACGAACTCTGCCAAACCAGTAGGGCTATGCACAATAGTCAAGTTAATAATAATTAAATGTAATAGCTAATGCAATGGGGAGTTTAACTCTTTAATTATTAGATATTAATTAAAATAGTTAATCCCTATACTATTATAGGTTAATAGCTTTCCCGGTAATAGCTATAGTATTATAGGAAGTATTATAATTTAATAGGTTTCCTTGTAATAGCTATAGTATTATAAAAAAAAATAGTTTAAGGAAACTATTGTTATTGTTTAATTATTACAATGATTAATAGTTATAGAAATCCAGGTAAATCAATCTGCAGATAAAATTAGCAAGTTGTAAACCCAAGGGTGTCAAGGAGATTTCACACCATAACCTCCTGATAGGAAAAGTGAAAAATCCAATTAAATCAATTTGCAGACCAAATTAGCAGGGATTAAACCCAAGGGTGTCAAGGAGATTTCACCCCATGACCTCCATATAGACAAAGTACTTAGCAAAATCAACACTGCCAAACCAGTAGGGCTATGCAAAATAGTCAAGTTAATAATAATTAAATGTAATAGCTAATGCAATATTAATTATTAAATATTAATGAAAATAGTTAATCCCTATAGTATTATAGGTTAATAGGTTTCCTGGTAATAGCTATAGTATTATAAAAATGAAATAGTTTAAGGAAACTATTGTTATTGTTTAACTATTACAATGATTAATAGTTAAAGTTCATTTTGTTATTGCTATATTGTTTTTATCATTTATAGCTTCATAATTAACTTCAGACAACTAATTAATTAATAACTATTAGCTATTAAAGAGTAGGGATTTTTTATGATGTCATTTACATTTTTATCATTAATGCATTGTGTGAATAATTTTGCTTTGATTTTATTGTGCGGAGTCACTCCTAAAACTGTTGAAATTGAAATAACTAATTTAAAAAGTCCAATGATTGAAGAGTGTGCATTGGCATTTGAAAAGGGCATAGACTCAACAACATTGTGTGGAGATTTCTACTTTCATTTTCATTTTGGAGAGGCACTTCTTGAACAATTGAAATTGAATTAACCAAATTAAAAAGTTGAATGGTTGAAGTGTGTGGGTTGGCATTGAAAATGGGTGTAGAGTTAGTAGTGTATGGAGCTTTCCTTGTGTAGATATTTCCGCACACACAAAATCCCTACACAAGTAAAACTCCACATAAGAGGTAGTTTATCACCACTTAGTTTCAGAAAGATCTACACAAGCACATCTTCACAGAAGAGAAATCTCTACACAATAATGTCTTCAAAAAGGAGATAGTTTGCACCATATACTTTCTTGCTCAATAACCTGAGGTTCATAGTAAGCTATGTCACATGGTTCAAGTTTGAGTTCCGGTTTGGCAATGATTAGATTTGGTTTGAGTTTGAATTTTTTGATGAGGCTTAAATGAGGTTCCCCATTAGGTTCGTCTATATACATGTTATATATGTGTGCATATATTAAGTCTAAAATGAAATGTAGGACAAAAGAGTAAGATATCAACATCAATAAACATAAAAAATGCTACCATGAACATGGAAATTGCAAAGATAGATTACAAGCTTGATTTGTTACATGAGGCTATGACTTTTGGTCTATGGACTTGGTCAATGGCTATGAGGTTCGCAAAACCTCAATTTTTTTCTAGGTTGGCTAAAATTCAAACCTCAATGTTAAAGTTAAACAAGCCTTATGACATAGATAGCAATTATTTTCAATGTAGGTTTTCATCTATTTTGTTGTCTTTCTTCTAATTTTGTAGTAGTGGTTTGCAATTTCTTAAAATTCTTCTAGTGAGGGACCACGCAGTGGAAATATGACTACTGCAACTATGAATGAATGAAGTTGTAGGAGATAAATATCCAAAAAGTTGTCCACGTAAAATAATTATCAAAAGTAGAAAGAATTAATGTGAGAGAATTAATACCTTTAATTAAATGCACACTTATATATTAATATACAAGTTAATAATAGGTAAATGTAATAGATATTGCAATGTGGAGTTTAACTCATTAATTATTAACTACTAATAAAAAGTTCATAGCTATAATATTATAATAGTTGTCCATCTAAAATAATGATCAAAATAAAACATTAATGTGAGAGAGTGAAAAACTATAATTAAATGCACAATACTTTATTAATGGTCAAGTTAATAATAGTTAAAAGTAATACTTATTGCTTGCTCATTAATTATTAACTATTAATGAAAATAGTTAATCACGATAATATTATAGATTAGTAAGTTTCCTTGTAATAGCTATAGTATTATAAAAATATTTTTTACACATTAATTATTAACTATTAATGAAAATAGTTAATCACTGTAATATTATAGGTTAGTATGTTTCCTTGTAATATCTATAGTATGATAAAAATAAAATAGCTTCATAAAAAAAAAGTTGTCTTTAGTGGGACTTTTGGGTGAATCCCACAGAAGTTTTTGAGGTGAAATCTTGATTTGTGTTATTTAAACTGGTTTTTTTACTGTATATATGGATTCAACACCTGAAAAACCCCTAGCGCACTTCGATTGTGTAGGGTTTACCCATCAAAATTGTTATTTCAATAAATTCCTGCCAAATTTAGAGAAACAAGACAATAAAAACTCACCGGAAAGGCTTCCAAAAAGCTACACTAAATACAACTACAAGAAGGTATTGTTGTTGTTTAATTTTGATAGTTATTAAATAGTTTAAAAATAATATTTATGTTTTCTTTGTGTGGAAGGGATTATTTTTGTTTAATAATAATATTTGAGTCTTTCAGAATGGTGAAATCGTTTACTTAATAAAGTATTTGTGCTTTTTGTTATGCAGAAGTGTGAAATTTTTGTTTAACAAATATATTTGTATTTTCATTGTGCATAATTTGTTTAATAATAATATTTGTGTTTTCATTGTTGTTTAGTAATAATAATAATATACATTAGTATAATATTAATAATAACCTTAAAATAAATTAATGTATTTACTTTATTTTATAGTAAATAATTAAAACAAATGTTTTCATTTTTTTAAGTATGACTTGAAGACGTTGTTTACCGTTCTTTATATTAAAATAATTAAAAAATGTGTACACCAAGTTTTTTACATACAAATTGTGTCATGTTGGTTATTCTTATGTTATATAAAAATTAATTAAATGCACAATATTATATTAATAGTCAAGTCAATAATAGTTTAATGCAATAGTTATTTCAGTACATAGTTTAACTCATTAATTATTAACTATTAATTAAGACAGTTAATCGCTATAGTATTATAGGTTAATAGGTTTATTTGTAACAACTATAGTATTATAAAAATGTAATAATTTTAGGAAATTATTGTTGTTGTTTAATTATTAGAATTATTAATAGTTATAGTTCATTTTTCTATGATTACTGTGTTGTTATCAATTACAGCTTCATAATTAACTTAATTAATTAATAACTATTACTTATTAAATAACAGTTTTTATTTATGCTTTAATTTATAATTTATTGTTAATCTGTTGTGTGGAGATTTTTTGCTTTCATTTTCATTTTCTTACATACTGCTAAAATGGTTGAGAATGAAATAACCAATTTAAAAAGTCAAATGGTTGAAAAGTGGGCATTGGCATTGAAAAGGGACGTAGAGTCAACAATATTGTGCAAAGACTTCTGTTTTCATTTTCATAATGCGGAGGCACTGCCAAAATGGTTGAAATCAAAATAACCAATTTAAAAAGTCTAATCGTTGAAGAGTGCGCTTTGGCATTGAAAAGGGGCAAGTGTGTTTTGGCTATGAAAAATGTTGTAGAGTTAGAAATCTATGGATCTTTGCATCTGTGGATATTTTCAAGTGTGTGTTGGCATTGAAAAGGGGTGTGGAGTGAGGAGTGTGTGGAACTTTGCTTCTGTAGACCTTTTCACAAATGGAAAGCTTCGCATAATAGGTATTTTCTCAACACTTAGTTTCAGAAAGATTTGCACAAGAGGAGCTTCACACAAGAGGCAGTTTGTCACCACTTAGTTTCTCTCTCGAGAACTTGAGGGTGATAGTAACTATTTTTGGTGGAGTTTTTCTTCAGTTTTGTTGTCTTTATTTTAATTCCGTAGTAGTGATTGGCATTTTCTCATAACTATTCTTGTGAAGGACCATGTAGTGGAAATATGCTATTGCAAGTGTGAATGAATGAATTTGTAGGCTATGTCACATAGTTCATGTTCAATAATTATTAGGATTGGTTCGAGCTCAAATTTCTTGATGACATTCAGATGAGGTTTTCCATTAGGTTAATCAATACATATATTCTATATTTGCACATATATTAAGTTTAAAATGAAATATAGGATGAAATCATAAGATATCAATATCAATAAATATAAAAAATGCTACCACAAACATGGAAATTTCAAGGATAGATTACAAGATTTATTTGTGATATTAGGTTATGAGCTTTGATCTATTGACTTGGTAAATGGCTATGAGGTTTTATGTAGTTCATCGAACCTCAAAATTTTTCAAGGTTTGCTAAAATTTGAACCTCAAGGTTAAAGTTTTGTGAACCTTATGACATAGGTTGTAGGAGACAGTGATTCAAAAAGTTGTCCATGAAAAATAATTATCAAAAGAAAAAAGAATTAATGTGAGAGAATTAATAGCTATAACTATTTGCACAATCGTCTATTAATAGTCAAGTTAGTAATAGTTAAATGTAATAGCTATTGTAGTGTGGAGTTTAATTCATTAATTATTATCTATTAATAAAAAAAGGTTAAGAGCTATAGTATTATAATCGTTGTCGATGTAAATTAATTATCAAAATAAAGTATTAATGTCGCAGAATTAATAGCTATAATTCTTTGCACAAAAGTTTATTAATAGTTAAATGTAATATCTATTGTAGTGTTAACTATTAGTGACAAAATGGTTTTTTTCATGAACATACGACTTTTATTTGTGACAAAATGTCATGAAGAAGGTCATTTTTTCTATATGTTACACTACACCTTATCATTTATAGTTCCATAAGTAATGTTGAAAAACAATTAATTAATATATATTATATTTAAAGATTATGCTTATTTATAAAAAAAAAAATTATACTTTTATTGTTAATGATTTGTGTGGAGATTTTTATCTTTCTTTCATTTTCATTGTTCAGAGGCATGACTAAAACAACTGAAATTAAAATAACCAATTTATAAAGTGTAAAATTATGTTCAACGTAAGAAATTTTTTTATGTGCTGATTGTGGGATAGTGGTGATGAATATTGAGCTTACTTCACACAATCGTTAATCCCTACCAGTTTTTCTCCACACAATTGTTCATCCCCTCTGCCCTACTTTCCCATGTACGGGACTTCTTTTCACCCTCTGCAAATTTTGTCTTGAGCTCTTAAAAAGGTGCAATCAAGAAAAAATGTTCGAAGCCATATTTAAATCCACAAAAGCATTTAAAGATTAGTCAGACCTCCTGCAATAGATAATGCTTGGAATTAGATTTCCAACAACATATATAACCCCTAAACTGGACCTCCAAATCAAAAGTTATAGCAAAGTGAAGTTATCCTTTAAAATTGGAAGCCAATGAGAAAATGCCTTGAGGAAAAATCCCGCGATAGCAGATTGAAGGTCTTAAGGTGAAGCACATGGTACAACATAAGAAAATCACCAATATGAGATCAACAATCACCGATATGAGAGATTGGAGGTCCAAAGCATAACGTATAGTGTGGTAATTAAAGGCTAGAGCCAGGTTGGCAATCAATGATCTCAAGTATCAGAAGACCAGCACTGTGGTGCATCAGCAGGTTACAAATCGGAGGTCCCGATAGTTTGAAAAAGCCCATTATAAGGAAAAATCCAGGAAATTGAGCCAACAGTACAGAATTTTGGGGAGAATCTCAAAAACATGACAAAGAAAATCAACTCAAAATGAAGGGGTAGACAGGCCCTTTCTCTCTCCTCCAAGGATGCCACGCAGTAGAATATTATTGGATCCGATAAATATATAGTGGTGTTGATGTCACCATGATATGAAAGTATGAAGGACATGTGGAATGTTGATCCAACACTTTTAGGGCCCTATGAAGGCATATCCAAGTGACAGGTGTCCCCTCGTCAAGAAGCGACACATGGCACTGATGACATCATCAATTTGCGATTGGGAATCGGGATCAAAGACACAATGTGGATCATAGGGAATTCATTGATATCAAACCTATGATGTAGGGGCTAGCCCGCAAGCATATTGAGGAGCAAAGGACCAAGCGTTGAGTGCTAAGGAGCGATATTGCAGTCGGTGATCATAGGAAGGCAGGGCACATCAATGGTATGGCTTAGGAATTATTGATGTATCGATTGCGATATCCCAGGTGGTCCCAATCGACGTTCAATGGTCCCAAACTATAGAGGGCGTGAACACTCCCTTATTCTTTTTCCAAATGTGATAGATTTCATTGTGCATCAGAGATCACAATGTTGGGGAGGAGGCACCAAAGACGAGAATTAGAAATTGCTGATATGCCAAATTTTGTTTAATAAAGGGATGAGTCTCCCCAGAGATGAGTCCAAACGTCCTGGCACGTAAGGACAAAGCACTTGGTGATATCCCCAGGTCACATAAAGGAAAAGGGGCCCAAAGCAAAAAGGACTAAAGTAGATCGGAATGCGCCATCTCATAAGGAATTTTAATGGGAAATACTGATGTGATGATTGTGTGATAAGGTAATGTAGAGATTTAAAGGCGTGATGGTTCAAAATTTGAGTCTTTTAAGAAGGATATGGAGCATTCAAAAATTGGCATGGGCTAACCCTATAAGGCCCCTTGTGACATGAAATCGGGGATGACACAGATGAAGTAAATGAAGGCATGAAAGCTAGGGATGACTTGATGATTCAAAATGCTGCTCTATGAAGAGGGAAGACAAAGTACTGCCTAGGTGATCTCTTCTTCTGTAATATGGAATTAAATTGATAGTTGACCACTCCCAGCTCTAGAGAACGAATGATTCAAGCAGTAAATGTAGAAGCTATGAGAATAAGCTGAGTAGCAGATGAGGCCAGGTTGTGGGAAATAAACAACTAGAGAAAAGGTAATAAAAAGGATGGGCGTTAAGATATTTTGTAGAATATTTCCTCTTTAAATTGACTTGTTTTGTTATCATGTACTTGTCACAATTTAATGAGGCAATTAATCTAATTGTAGTCTTTTTGGGCCGCAAAGCCATCCCTATCCAAAAAACCAGTTGATTTAACAAGTAAGGATAGGATGAGGTATTTGCTATAATTATGGTTTAGATCTTCCCTATTCTTATAAATAGAGGGAAGCCACTTTTAAAAAGAGTTCCTAATGTCGAGAAAGAAACTCCTTAGTGGATGATTTTCCTACTTCATAAATGCATTGTATGAAGTTTGATGTATGCACTATATCAGAGAATTTAATGGAATAATTGTGGTGATTCTAAGCTCCTTGATTTGGAGTACATTTTTCTCTCTTAGTATTTCATTATGTGTTTGACATTATCTTTAGATTGCATGTAAGTAACAACTTGATATATTTCCATTATATGCAGATTCATTTCAGTCAAACCATTAATAAAGAATGTTTGTATTGATATGGTGATAAGGTCTTTAAAAGGAACTCCATGCATATTAGCATCTCATAAACCTCTCATTGCTCTCATTTTCCTCTAGATTCAATGATAGAGAATTCTTATAATATAAGGATTGTTTTGATGTATTTATGCATTATTATCTCCTACTATTCCATGTCCATTAACAATTAATTCATAATGAGTTTCAATATTCTTGTACAACCACTTTTCAAGTATTACTCTATGTGGAATTTTGTACACATGTTGTTTCTTACAGTGTGCTTCATGAGTGGTTCTGAACCAACCCTTTCAAGCTATTCGTGACAAAAAACTATTAGTGCTGCAAGATCTAAAGACTAATCTACCAACACTACTTAATATGTCCTAGGCACTACTCTATAATCAACCCAGAGGATGTCTCTGGGAAAATTTCCTGTCCTTGGAAGCAACATCGGTCCAAATGATGGGAAAGGCCACAACATCTTTTTGGTGTCATTGACGGGGAAGGAATTGTTAAATACTTTTCCCTAGGTCTGACAAAGCATTACATAACCCCTATTAGGTGAGCAAGGGAAGTGTGGGTTGAAGAGTTCTCACCTTGGAGACTCCATTATTTGTATTTTTATTTTTTCATTCTGGCTCCTAAAAGGCCCCATACCCATGCAAACCCTTCCCAACAAAAATCCTTATCCAGTTCAAAGAAGGTTGGAATTCGTTGTTCTGAATCACCTCCTAGAGTTCTCATATATCCTCTTGAGAGTGGTCCACCCCTCAGAGCAACCTCCCTAGAGGAAAAATAGGAAATTGAGGAGGTAAAACATAAACCCCAAAGTACCCATACCCATAGTGTGAATAGTCCCTTATTCCATTATCAGTTAGTTGTCATCCGATTAGTAATACCTCAGGATCCTATAGGAATTTAGGTACCCATAATCCAAATGGCTATACTAGGCTTCTTGCTAACAAAGTATGCTCCATTAAACCTTCCTCAACGTCCCCATGTCACACCCCATGACAACCTCAAGGTCCTTGCTAGGTATAACGAGGAATATGATGTAACAAGACAGAGACACATATAATTTTTTTGTACCGTTCCAGAGAATCAAAATGTTGAACATCAAGATGTAGTGTTGAGGCTTTTCATCCAATCCTTGGACATGGATGTGAGGAAATGGTTCAAATCCCTACCAAATGCTTCCATCAACACTTGGGAAGAAATGGAAAATTCATTTTTGCAGAGACGAGGTGAGAAGAGATACCATCGGTACATCCTCACTAAGTTCAATGTTATCAAGAAGAAATCTGGTGAGGATGTCTCAAGCTTCATTAAAATATTTAATAAGTTTAACAATAATCTTCCCACTAAAATCAAACCTCCATTGGCAACTGCGCGAGTGCTTTTTTCCTCAACATTTGATTAAGATTTCGGTTTTACTCTTAAAGAAAGGACGTCTCTGACCTTAGATTAGGTCCAAATTGATTCCCTAGAAGTAGAGGCAAATTATACATCTAGAGGGAAGTCGAGAAGCATAACCGACTTTGGAGAGAAGAAAATGGAAAACTAGGAGGTAGCTTGCATAAGTGGAAGAGAATTTCAAGACTAAAATATAGATGAAATTGATAAATGGATTAAAAGATTATCCAATAAATTGGAAAGGATGGACCTAGAGAACAAAAGCCTCCAGAGGTAGACCTTCCCAGCTGCCAACTAGGGTTATAATCCCCAATATAAAAGCCCTACCCTATAGTTGATGCAAAGGGAGAGGAAAGAATAGAAGGACCATATTCATCCTCCATTGTACATACAATATGATCCTGGGGAATTGTCACTAGAACCAAGTAATTTTCAGGGGAACTTGTACTCCTCTTTCTCAGAGGAGGGGAAGGAACTCAATGCATATGAAGATAAGGAGGATTTTCATGCTGCATTGGATGATGATGAGATTGATTGCTATCGTAAACAATTCATTGAATTCATGTAGGCTCAGTTTCATAAGAATTATGACCTTTGATCATCTAGAAATAGATTGAGAGCACCAGATGAGAACGAGGACACTGCTTCCTGGGAGATCCCTAAGTCTACAGATAAAGGGAATGGACTTGTGGACCCAATTATCTCAAGGAAGAAAGAGTCCTTCAATCTGAACAACTTCCAGCCTGAAGTCATTAAGAGAGGTAGATCACCTCCACCCACTAAACTGGTCTATGAAAAAGAAAAAGAGTATGTAGAAAGTAGTGCTAGAGAAAGAGGTCATATGCTCTTTAACCTGCATAATGAGCTTGAAAAAGTCAAGATCCCAGTCCCATTGTTTGATCTCTTAGAGCCACCCACATACAAGGCCCAAGTATTTTAGTTTCTTTTTCCTTCCAGTCCAACTCATCCCCTTCACAACCTAAACCTGTAGGAAGAAATACCTATTCTAGTCTTTGGAGCTCATGTTGAGGAGAAAGATCCTTCCATACCACCTTTCTATGTCACTCTGATAGTACACGACCTCCTGTTGCACAATTGCATGTTAGACTCAGGAGCCTCACATAACTTGATGCCATTATCCGTAATGGAGAGGTTGGGTCTTGAAATAACAAGGCACTATAAGGACCTCAATTCCTTTGACTATAAGAGGGTTAGGTGCTTGGGGATGATCAAGGACACCCGGTGGTTGATTTGGCCCAAATCCTAACCAAAGTTTGCTGATGGATATTGTAGTTGCAGACATCCTAGCAAGGTTTGGAATTCTTTTGTCCAGGTCTTGGGGATCTAATATTAGAGGGTTTATCAAGCTGGATCTAACTTATGCTACCATTTATATATTTTGGTGGATGGGAAAGAAGGTTATACAGAGAATCCAAAATCATCGAAACACTCACCAAAGCTGATTTTTTAGACAATGCACTTGTGTAGAAGATAGAGAGGGAAACCTTTGGCCTTATGTTGGAAGAAGATGAATTCATTCTAGAGGAGACACAAATATAGCCTGTGGTCCAATCACATCGATAGCTCAAGGAATTTAACAAGGTGTGGAAGCTGTATTTTGATGGGGAAAATTCAAAAGAACGAAATGGGTAGGAATATTCCTGATATTGTAGAAAAATTTTGATAGGTTAACCTGATAATGTAATATAAATCAAATCAGAATACTATAACCTAACGCTATTATCAATTTGAATAAGCTTAAAGATCGAGCCAAACAATATAACCAAAAGAAGAAGAATCAATGACATAATACACATGAAAATACTTTTGGGATAGTCTTAGATAAAAACCCCACAATATTGTATTATCATACATGGTGGAAATACATAGGAATTATACAAAGCCTTAGCTCTCATAGCTAGCCAGATCTCGGTACAATCCTCACATATGCTCACAAGAAATCTTGGATTCTATCCAACCTTCCCCTCTACCCTTGAAGATCCTATTTCATTGTGTTGTTCCTTTTGTATGATTAGCCTATTACCAAGTGGAAAAACAAGCCTTCAAAACCGCAGAATCCTCAATGATAAATCCTTGTCTACATGCATGAGTTTTCTCCATGAGAAAACACATGCAATTGATAGTACACTATCATTTAACATCAATATCAATTGGTTCTTTCTCATCATAAACATGCATGAGTTTCTGATGAGGGAATCTTCAGTTAACTGGAGTAGCACTAGTTGAGTGCATTAACGCGTCAACTGACTATTAACTCACTATTAGTTCCTCAAATGGTTTGGAACTAATTTAATTGGACTTAACTCAGTAAACTAAGTTAACTAATTACAACTCAAATATAACTCAATCTTATCTCCTTAATTTAATGGATAACTCTTGCATGAATACAGAAAGACTTCTAACTTGAGTTTCTCCAACTAATTAATTTAAAATAAATAAATTAATTATTTCCAGGTAGCTGTTAATACTAAATTCAATTTTAATAAACAATCTAAATCAAGGACAAATTAAATTGGAATATTCTTATTCCATATTTCAACACTCCCCCTCAACAAGAAATAGATTATCTACCACCCCGATCCTATCTCTATGGAACTCGAATTTACACTTTGACAATGCCTTTGTCAAATGTTGGCGTCTTGCTCCTCTGTCAAGGTATACTGCAGCAACATGATCCTATCGACCATGAAGAGCCACAAGAAACAAATCTTGCCTTATGCTTCTCCACATTATGTCAATAGATTTCTTTTCCTTGTAAATCAAATGGGAACTCACATCTGACTTGTTCTTCGGTCTCAGAACCACGTCCCAAACACTGTTATGAACTATGGAGTCATACTCCTCCACCATAGCATCAACGCAAATCAACTACTGCACTGCTTCCTTAAAGAAAAATGGCTCAATCTCAACATTCCCTAGGAAGGGCCATTTATCTAGTGTACCTCTCAGGTGACCTCCTCTGTCTGTTATGAGAAGATGGTGCTCCCACATTCTCTCTCGCATCCTCCAACAATCTGTTAGCTTATGTTGTGCACTTTTGTCCATCTCCAGAAGACTCTGCTTGAGTGGATGTCTCCACTCCTGGAATCTCTGCACGCGGTTGCTCTGCATTAGTTTGAGGCTCCTCCTCCTTAGGAATCAACAGGTCCTCCACAACCTATAGTTGGAGCTCCCTCTCAAGGGAAACTCACATGGCCTTTCGCTCATCAAACATGAGATCTCTGCAAACCACTGTCCTTCGACTGGTAGGAAAGTACACCTAATAGTTGTGAGGTGTATCAATGTGCTCCACAAATATCCCCAACTCTATTGTCGGCTCAAGCTTCTTTCGTGCATCCTTTGTCACATAGTAATATACCGATGAGCCAAAGATCCTGAAGTGACCCACATCTGGTATCTTACCGGAGAAAGCTTCCTCTGGTGTCTTCATCCCAGGTATGTGAGGTGGGCTTCTATTCTGAAAATAGACCGTTGTGTTGCATGCCTCAGCCCACAAGTGAAGTGGTACGCCTTGGTCATGTAGCATTGCTAATGCTACCCCTACAATAGTTATGTTCTTCCTTTTGGCCACCCATTCTGCTGTGGGTTATGAGATGCCATCAACTCTCATCTAATTCATTGTGATGCACAAAAGTCCTTAAACTCTTGAGAGACATATCCTCCACCATTTTCACTTCTCAAGGCCTTGATCTTCTTCCCTGACTCTTTCTCGATCAAAGCTCTGAATTCACAAATCTTTGTGAAGGTTCAGTCCTTCTTCTACATGAAATAAATCTAGCATTTACGCGAGGAGTCATCAATGAAAATCACATAGCACCATTGCTTCGATGTGGATGCCATAGAGAATGGTCCAAAAAAATCAATATGAACTCACTCTAAGATAGCCTCTACTTGACTGTCTCGATCATGAAAGGAAGAATTGGTGTACTTTCCCAAGGTACAACCTTAGCATGTGTCAACTTGCTCAATTTTACCTTTGGGAAGTGTTGTAGATATCTGTTGCATTATCTTCAAAGCCCCATGATGCAAATGGCCCAACCGTCTGTTCCACAACTCGCTAATCTATTGGCTTTACACCAATTTTTCTTTCGTACTCAATGTTGCACAATCATCTACCTCTAGTATATAGAGATTATTCACCTGAATCCTTATCCTCTTGGTCTGACCCATGGCTGTGTGTCTTAGGAACACCTTAACGTTACTAAAGACAACATCATAGCCTTTGTCCTCCAACATAGCGACCAATACCAAGTTCTTCTTCAGTCCAGGCACATACATCACATTTGTCAAGGTGAGAGGAGCTCCATTCTCCCTCTAAAATGCAACCGTGCACATTCCTGAAACACTATACCTTACTTCATAACCCATCTCTCTGCACATCTTGAGGTCTTTCTCCTCCAAGGCACTAAATCAATTTTTATCACCGGTCATGTGGAATGAGGCTCCACTATCAAGATACTAGACACAACCCATCATCGATGACACCATGCATGCGATGAGGGTAAAGTACATTTCGAACTGAGATGCTAATGCGTCACCTTCCAATCCTTCTAAGGATCCCTTCTTAAGCTTCTTCGATGGGCAATTAGTCACAAATGTCCCATCTTGTGACAATTAAAGCATCATAGTTTAGACATGTCACCCTTCTTCCCTCCATGAGAAGAATTTGAATTGAAATGGGAAGCCTTACCCTTCCCTTTCCTTGTCTTACTTGCTAAGGCCATATTTTCTTCATCATCATTCTTGGATGAAGAATCATCTCATGTGCTCGTCCTGATCTCCTCCTAAATAAGATCTGACCACATTCGTTCCCAATCCGATAGTTTTTTCCTTTCATTCATAGAGTCCTAGTAGCTATTCCAACTCTTTGGAAGGCCAAAGAGGGTGAGGCTCACGATATCATCATCGGCAATAGTTATTCCCACACTGCCAAGTTCATCTCTGCAGGTGGTGAACTTGTTCAGATATGTGGAAATAGTATCGCCCTTCTCCATCTTGATTCTTCAAAGCTTATCCTTAAGCACCAATTTCCTCTGGTCACTATTGTTCTCATAATGGTCCTTCAATGTCTTCCACATCGAAAATGGAGTATCCTTCCCATGGAGAATCGAGACAATATGGTCTCGAACTCCTTCAAGGATGATCTGTCTTGCCTTCGCCACACACTTCTTCCACTCAGCCAATTCTTGTGCATTAGTTGAAGCTGGCTTTGGGATTTCTTGATCAATGAATTCCTTCAAGCCATTGTCTTCTAATATATCCTCCATTCTATCTTTCGATGCTATGTAATTCAAGCTACCTTCCAAGGCATACTCGAGTCTCAAGCCATAAAATGCCATTTACCAACCTTCAAGTATGATATGAATTTGACTTGCACCTGCCACCCCTAATTTCAAACTTCAAATTCTCTTCTTAGTATATTGTTCACAGCTCCGATACCATGTAGAAAATTTTTGACAGGTTAACGCGATAATGCAATATAAATCAAAATAGAATACTATAACCTACTTCTACTATCAATTTACGAAAGCTTAAAGATCGAGTTGAAAAATATAACCAGAAGAAGAAGAATCAATGACACAATACAAATGAAAATTCTTTGGGGAAAGTATCATATAAAAAACCCACACTATTGTATTATCATACATGGTAGAAATACATAGGAATTATCCAAAGCCTTAGCTGTTACAGCTAGCCAGCTCTGAGTATAATCCTCACAGATGCTCACAAGAAATCTTTGATTTGGATTTTTTGAATTCCAAATCAAACTCTTGTAGGATCGCTATCCATTTTGAATATTTTCCCCCAGCAACTGTCGCGACAATATATAAGTCATGGGGTTGCAATCTGATAAAATGGTAGTCTTCCTGAAGAGGACGTAGTGTCGAAATCTCTGTATCGCTTGAAGAGCTGCGAGGGCGAGCTTTTCAATGTAGGAGTATTTCGTTTCCGTATCATTTAAGTTTCAGCTTAAATAATATACAGGATGTTGAATTCCATTGTCTTCTTGAACTAAAACCATTGCTATGGTCATATCTGCTGCAGCGAGATACATGTTAAAGTCTTTTTGATAATCAGGAGCATACATTAATGACGCTTGTATTAGATATTTCTTTAAAGCATCAAAAGAGGCTTGCGCGACCTAGTCCAAAACGAAGGGTACTTCCTTTTTCAATAGACGGGTATAACCTTTAGCTAGTTCGACATAATTTGGAATGAACCTCCTAAGAAAATTTGCTTTCACTTGGAGTTTCTGAATCTACAACAAGTTTGAAGGTGGAGGCAAATTGATGGTTGCCTGAACCTTGCAAGGGTTGAGATGAATCCCATCCTTTGAGACTACGAAGCCAAGTAAACGACCAGAACTGACACAAAACACACATTTGTGCGGATTGAGTCGTATCTTGTGGTGTTGGCAACGTAGAAATATCACTCTCAAATGGCGTGGATGATCGGCCCGCTTTTGCGAATGAGCTGGGAGATCATCGAGATAAGGTTGAATGATGTCTTTGATGTCAAGGAAAGCATAGTTCACTGCTCTCTGAAAAGTTACCCCTGCGTTCTTCAAACCAAAGGGTAGCTTGCGATATGCGAATGTGCCCCACAGACAAATGAATGCAGTCTTTGACTGGTCCTATTGGCAGATATTTATTTGATTATACCCAGAGAATCCATCCATAAATGAAAAGATTTCGCATCCGGCACCTTCATCAATTATCTGGTCGATAAAGGGTGTAGGGTAGTTGTGTTCTAGACAAGGTTGACTTACATCCCTATAATCAATGCACACTCTAATCGTTCCTTGTTTTTTCATCACAGGAACAATATTCGATACCCAATCGGTTAGAGGAACGGGGTAAATAAAACTAGCATGGAAGAGTTTTTCAACTTCCGCCATGATGGCAATGGCTTTCTTGGGGTGCACCTGCCTTATCCGTTGTCGTACCGGTTTGACATCTGGATACATCTTAATTTCGTGTTCAACTATGCTCGAGTTAATACCTAGCATTTCGTCATATGACCAAGCAAAGACTTCTCTAAACTCACGAAAGAGAGTGCTATATATTTCTAGTTCCAAAGAAGAACAAGATTTGCCAACATGAATATTCTCTACAACATCTGTTTTGGTTGAGATATTTATGGCAGTAGTCTCTTCAATATTGGATAGGTTTCTCTCGGAATCCACCGTATTTACAGTATTTGTCAGAAAGTCAAATACTGAAGGATGGGAACGATGGTGGTAATCTTCCCATGGTGCCCCATTAATCATCATCGATTGAATGATTCCTTCGTCTGTAGAGTGTACTTGCGACCAAGGATCTAGAGGGGTGCCATAGTCCTTAGACCTATCTATCCAAACGCTCGATGAGCGTTGATGCGGTTTTGCCTCCCATGCTGAAAACATTGATTGCTATAATATTTCAAGTGGGGTTATAGGCAAAACTTGGGAATCATCCATTTTAACATCGTTTTCAGACATCTTTTGAATGGAAGATATCATATTGCAGGTTCCTACATTAGCAACTTCCACCAAATTTGTGGGAAGTGGTAGGGTAAAAGTTCCCATTAACGTAGGGTCTTTTAGTAGGCCTACTCCGATATTGTGAAGCATGCTAGGGCTTCCATGGATCATCGGAATGCTTCCCGTAACTTGTGAACTGTTGAGGAGAAAAGTTTGTTGGTCGATGATTGTAATTCCTCCTTGGGAAGGAAATGCAATTTTCCTAAAGTAGGTCGACACAACGGCTGCCATGGCATATATCCAGGGTCTTCCTAGTAGGATGTTGTAATCAAGATTTCCGTCGATGACTTCAACATCGATTTCTATTGTTTTTCCCCTAGTTCGACTTGAAAGTTACTTTGTATTCCATACGGGGTGTATGTTCTTCCATCAAATGCTTTCAATGTCATTGATGATCGCGACAAGGATGGAGACCCTAGAGTTTTCCAGCAACTCATCGACATGATACATGTGGATGCCCCCTCATCAATACTTGTTCTATGAATAGTTTTGTTGAGGGCTTTCACTTGAATGAGGAAAGCTATTTGAGCTGGTAACTAAGGGTCATATCCTTTGTGATTAAAAGGTACAAGATTGGAATCCATTGGGTCAATCCCAGCTATTGCTGATAATAAAACCTGCTTTTGGGAGGGGAAATTTTGCAGTACCTCAAGAGTCGACATTGCAGAGGGCGATTGGGCTAAATCCTCCACTATATTATAGTGTTGCGCTGCTCAGGCACGAGGATTAAACGTCAATTTGTGTACTACTCCCTTTGGCAGTTTTATTGTTAACTCAGGAATGATGAGTGGCACGACTTCGGTTGAAGTTCTTGTTGAACTACTAGTTTGATCATTATCCTTGTTGTTAAACATATGTGGATTCCTATAATCTTTATTCCTTATCGATATCAGATCATCATTCAGTTGCTTTGAGACTGACAACATTAGCACTTGGGATGGGGAAGCATTTTCGCTAGCAACCAGATTTGTTCCTGGGTTTGGAAATGGATCTGTTAATACAGCCGAGGTTTTCGAACTTTTGAAAGACTTTCTATGTTCTTCTTTATATGGACAGTCTCTGGTGTGGTGATCCTCGTCACATATATGACATGGAGTTTTTGGTTTCCCATTCCCAGAAGGGTTTGCATAAGATTTTCTAGGAGATGAGTCCTCCTGGTTTTTCTTCTTCCCTTGTTTTTTCTTCTTGCCTCCTGGCTACTTGGGTTCTTTGCCTTTGTCTGTTGAAACAACATTTACTTCTGAGGCTAGAAGTTCCTCATTTGCATTTTGACTCGAAACTGTGCAGGCCTTTTTCGATGTAGCCTTTGCGGTTTTAGTGCTTCTCGTACCTATCACACCATCACCGACATGAGAGTCTTTGTTTGGTTTAGGAGGTAGAGGAACGGGAAATTCTGGTCTAGGAGATCAAGTATAGATATTGTGCATGAGCAATAACTTTCTCTTCAGTGACGACTCCTCCCTTTGCCACGTCTTCTGTAATAGTGGGTAGTAGTGACTTAATAAACCATTCAGCCAATAGCTAATCAGGAACATGTTTCTTTACCATTCTACGACGACGTCTCCACTCATGAATATGATTGGATATGTGAGTGGCTGTCATTTGTTTGAAATTGGTGAGTAGCTTAGTTCCTATTTCATACCTTATAGGTGACTAAAAATGGGTTAAAAAGGTTGTGGCTAGGGTACTAAAGTTATCAAACGAAGCTCTAGGTAGTTCGATATACCACTTTGCTGTTGGACCAGTTAACGTGCGCTGAAAGAGGCGAAGCCGAATTGAATCATCATTGAGAGTGTTTGATGAGCACCATAGATGAAAGGTCATCACATGATTCGATGGGTCTTCGCCCAGATTCCCATTAAATTTAGGAATATCTGACGGACGTTTATGCGGAATCGCCGGCCACCAAGGGGCGTAGGCAATTGGATCATTCATTACTTGACCTAGATCCGACAACTCTAAAGCTTCCATGAATGGAAACTGTTGATTCAGGCTTGGTTGAGCATACCCAGGATAAGACAGAATTGTTTGAGCAGTCGGTCTTTGCATACCTGCATAATGCATTTGATGTTGGTAACTTTGGTAAGGTTGATGGGCATAACCATTATGATATGGTTGATACGGCTACCCATTACTTGCAAAGACTTGTTCCTCATATCCTTGGTAAGCCTGATGGAATTGCGGTTGTTGGTATTGCACCAGCCATGGTTGTGAAGCCATGGAATGTTGTCCAGTACTGAATGTTTGACCAAGATGTGGATTGGTGTTCCCCGTTTGAACCTGTGCTATTCCACCAGCTGGCAATTGCGGTTGTGTCGGAGGTACAAGAGATTGTTGCATTACAACCTGCGAAACTTGAGGTTGGCATACAATTGGTGACGCTTGTGCTTGGGATACTGACTCAATAGCTAGCGTAGTGGGGATATTTGCAATAGGTAAATTTTTTTGTATTGAGCATACAACTCTTGGTTGTTGAGATAGGATTGGCACCCAACCGCTAGTTATGATTCTAGCATAACCTAAATTCTGTTGTGATCTCACGCATGGTTATCCTTCCGAGGAAGGCAATGAAAGGGTACATGGCCCTTCCTACGACGGTAATCCAGTACTCAAAGGAATGATTTTCCTTTGGGGACTAGTTTGCCGAAATTGACCTTGTGACAGATTAATCAGTTGAGACTCAACGTAAGAGATT
This sequence comes from Pinus taeda, assembly GCA_000404065.3. NCBI lineage: Eukaryota > Viridiplantae > Streptophyta > Pinopsida > Pinales > Pinaceae > Pinus > Pinus taeda. The sequence continues at coordinate 56,540 of APFE030318587.1, read as the reverse complement.
CTAGATATAATTCCGGACGAAAAAACGGGAACAATCCATACTATTGAAACAACCCCTTGATGGACTCCATCCAGCGATTGAAAGCTGGTTGGGATATATGGCACGCCGGCGAACATTGTCAGAATAACAGAAGGAGCTTCTGTTGTTCCTGTGTCGGGTAACACAGTTCTTGATGTTGATGGTTGTTCAGACATATTAAGCCTATCCAAAAGATTCCTCAGTGATTCTTCAGGAACTTTCGAGGGTGGGTGAATATTTTTTGATGAAGAAGGGTATAGGGCGATCCTAGCTCCAAGTTGTGTTGAAGTTCTAGATGGAGGATCTTCCACAATCTCTTCTATGGAAATCAATCTAGGAGGAAGAGAGAGACCGTCAGGGCCGTAAAATATTTATGGTACCGAAGAAGATGTAAGTTCTGCAAAAATAGATGATTGGGGAGTAACACCTTCCGAATCGGCTGTAGACGGAGCCAGTTCAAGAATAGAAGTGTTAACCATCACACTAGGATCAGCCGTAATGTCCTTTTGTTGTTACTGAATTTCTTTTGTAGAGGCAGGGATACCAAAAATGTTCGGAATAACCAGAGTCTCTGAGGATGTTGGAGTGCTTTCTCCAACCAACCTAGGGGACTTTGATCCGATTAAATGAGTTTGCTTCTTCTGGAATAGTTTCGCTTCCGGAGTCAACGATGGTTGACTCGTAAGTCTCCACGAACGACGGGGTTTTGATTGACTTTCTTCCATGATTGCGGATTACTTGATCAACTCAAAATAAAAATGGAAAAATGTTTTTCGAATTAAATGAATTTTAGATGCTTTGACACAACCTGTTTTTTCAATTTTAAAGACTCGAGAAAAAACAAAAGATGACTCTAGTCGCCTTTGATTTTTATTGAGCCTGAAGTGACAAGTGCTTAGAGGACCTTTTCTTTTAAGGAGTATGAAAAGGAGAAAAATGGACTTCTCTGGAGATCTAGGCATAGAGGATAACCAAAGCAATCTCAAAACTGCAGAATACTTTTTACGGTACGGTAGTCATTCTTCCCGAATGATGTGTTCAGTGCATTGCGATCGATAGGGTTGCAGACACGGCTTCCTAAGGATAAAGGATTTAGCCTATTGTGGTCTCCCAATATATATTCGACGGTACATGGGAGCACAAGTCCATACTAGCACTTGCCGTCTCAGAGTGGAGGAATCACCCAACCAACACTAAAAACAATAGTTACCAGGTTTTACAACGCTGGAATACGTCTGTAGCCTAGACCTTTAGACGTTGTGCGTTAAGTTCCAAACCATTGTTAGATTCGTTAAATTTATTTTAAGTTGATCTTGATTAAAAATTTTCCTTTTAGGTTCACTGCGTGATTTGTATATAATTCCTAAAATGCAGTCTAAGATGATAAACAAACGTTTAATCTTCTTTCGGCAATGAAAATCCTAGCTACTGAGAAAAGAAAGTTAAGAATATTTCTGCAAAGAGCACAGAGCACATGCTAAATGCACAGTCCTAAATCAAACCAAGAAGTCAAAATGCAAATGCACATGCATGTATTTGTTTTCAGCCTTCTTAATGTATGAATGATTGATAAGAAAGCTATGTGCAAATTTGAATTACTTTTAAAGCGACAGTACTCAACAAATTTCTTTTTCAAAATGAAGTGAAGGCAAGAGAGACACTTTGCGATTTTGAAATGAAAATTTCTTTTCGACACTTTAAAAACTATTAATTCAAATCATATGCAATAGTAAGTGTATAATTGACTATCCAGAACAATGGGATTGTTTTCTAAAATTGAAAACAATAGCTACGACACTTTCAAATCCATAAACGACAGTTCGCTTATGCTACTTTTTGCAAAAGAGAAATGGAAATGACACACAATACATAAAAAACATTTATAGTTCTTTGCATAAAGGAGGTGGAATAATGCAAAAGAAGGGGGTTTTCATAGAAATACACTGACTACAGACAAAAAAACTCCTGAATAGGACTGAAAATAGTGAGAAAAAAACCACAGTCTGAGGGTAAAGTTAACCCTCCCTAACCATCGCACCTATTACACAGTGAAACTAGTATGCAGTGCACCTACTGCACTCGGGAAGTGTGATGCATACAGTCTGCCTTGAAGGAAGGGTGCGATGGTACTAGTGTGAGACTTTAAACATGTTTCCACTCATAGTTTGTAGTTCAGTTCAGGGACTTAGGCCGAGTAAGTAATGTTCAGTGTATGTAAAACACAGGGGTGATCTAAAGAGGTTACTAGAGCCACCACTTAGGGAAATTAGATTGCTTGCAGATCTATTGTTTAATTCATAAACAAAACCCGGAGATAGATTGAAGCAGCATTGATCTACTTTGCATTTGTATAACAAATGCAGTTCAAAGGCTAGTTGGGTTGACTTCAGGCTCCGTCTATAAGTTTATAAAAAAACAAAGATAGATAGGCTAACAAACAATCTAGTCGCTCCCGAGCGGAGTCACCATTTTGTTACCGGGAATAGTGTCCAATTAGATGTTGTTGTTCCCACTAAGATGGGTGGCTATCTTAGAAGCAAACAAGTAAAGTGTACTTTTGTTTTCTTTTATGAAAATAGACAAGAGGAGAACCAAGAAGACCAACCTTAGTCTTGCGCTTGATTTCCTCTCCTTCTTGATAGAGTTTGGCCACTTCTTCTTTTTTTGCACAGCTTCAAAGAGAACCTATGGAATCACAGCAACATACTACTATCGAAGAAACAAGGAACTATATCAATAAATAACACAGGACCAGATGTGTGTTAACCATATAAATGCATATATAAACAAGTACAGAAGAATATGGAAGAAAACTAGAATAGATTTATTAAGATGAAAAGTAGCAAGAGGATTACAACCATATGTTCTGACCCACCATCATCCTCTAGCTAGGAAGCCCTTCTTCACCTCAAGCAAAGCTTAGATCACCCAACACTATGAATATACACCACATAACCAACAACACTTCTCTGTAAGATACAAAATTCCAGCCTCTGGATCTCTGTGGTGAGGGATCCATATATAGATGATTACAAAGAGGTGAGTCATATTCTGGGATCTTGATTAGTGTCCTCTCTCTGATATTTCCTACTTCCACTTGGAGAATTATGATCTCTTACTCATCCCTGGTCAAAAACAGAGAGGCAAGTGTCAGAGGGGAAGCTTCTGGAAGATTCCATGATCTTCCACCTCGTATTTTGTCCCTGCCATTTGGCCATTCCCAACCATCACACCCTACAGAGGAGCAATTCAGTATGCATCGCGCCTTGTACACTGGGAAGGTGATATGCATCGCACCCTCTGCACTGAGCTTTTAGTATGGTCCAGTTTTGACCATTTATGAGCAGTTTTCAGTGGAGAACTTCTGGGAGATGATGTAATCAGCTGACCTTTTTCCTTTAGGCAGTTAAGCAACACTTTTAGGGACTTAGGAGCCCTCAGTTTATGGACATTTATGATAGGGGTTGAAGTGCCAAAAAATATCTATAACACTGACGCAAAGGTTTTATCTCTTAGAGAAGTTTGGGTTTGAGCCGGGACATGGAATTGTATTATGAGTTCCAATTTCTATATCATTACATGATTAGTTTACAAAAACATCTTCTAAAAAGGGGCATGTTAAAGGAATTTTGTATATATGTTAAGTACAACATTTGAGATAGATCAAACTAAAAAGAGAAGAAAATGGACATGAAAAAATTGGTATGCACAAAACTGTGAAAGAAAAACTTATCCTTCCAGTATTGTACTATTGTAAGGTGACATATAGCATGTAACCCATGTAGGGAAGATTGATAACTTATAAAAAATATAAAATTTATAAAGTTCAATTATTACATTTCAAATCTTTGTAGATGGTTATAAATGTTATAAATTAATAAAGTTCAACTTATAGGTTTCTAGGTTGCAATGTAAGAGGCATACTCAGACTGCTAGTGGAATACACATGCCATTTACACGGTTTCAATCTGTCTAACACCTAGATCCATATCATATTCTCTAAAGAAATATCACCTATAACATACATGATCAAGGCATATTAGTTAAGATTTTCAGAGGCACATTTGTATTAAATAATATAAAAAAATAATCATCTATGATTCAAACTCTCTTCATTGTAGAATTTAGGGACAAAAGTTTGGGTTTTCTTTGTTGTTGTTGTCCTTTCCACCTACATTAGGAACTATAAGAAGTGGTTGTATGATCCACACAAGGCTAACCACAGAAATGGTTGAAATTTTCAAGCCTAAAGCACTAGAAAGTACACACTGAATATATTCTAAATGGGCACTTTAAATCTAGATTCAATATAGAAGCATGAGAAAACACTCAGCCTGATCATCTATTGACCCTAAGTTGATATATTCAATCTATTTTAATAATAATGAAATTTATTTAAAATTGAAAACACAGAGGAAACGATTTCCTGAATAATAGTTTAAAATAATATAAAATTTGTTTTACATTATTGGACATTGGAATTGTTCATATGACACTATAAATGTGGATAACTTCTCATAAATATTTTCACACCTAAGTGCTCAGGTACAAAGGTGAAAAACACCACATTATAAAATTGCTCAATTGAAAAATAAATCAAGAAATTTCTAAGGAAAATATCTATATTCCCCATGAGAGCTCTACTTCCACGCTAGCAATCAAAAGTTTTGAATTGCCACAATCTCGCAACATGTGGATTGAACAATAAGTATGAACCTTATATGTAACAATATTTTTTCTCTTTCGATTTGAATAGGTAGGATAAATGGTAGATTCCACATTTTCAACCTTCTCTATTTCCTTTTGATCTCCTAGCTCAACTTTCCATTTGTTGACAAGATCTTGCCTTTATATTGTATGTCTTGTGCAAAGGAGATATAGAAGATTTGGCTGAATTTTGTTCAAATATATTACACTCCCATCCAATTTCATGTATAGAACCAGTGGGTCTTGAAGATTGAGATTCACATTCCTCTTATGAGTGACTTACGAACAATTGAACTCGTTTTGAAAAGTTCATATCTTCTAATCATTCCATTTCAATGAGTTTATCCCTTCGAACCCTTAATAAGTCAACCTCGAAAGGAAATTCCTTCAAGTATTCACTTTCTTATTGTGTTTGACCTTTTAATAAATAAACCAACTCGCTAGCATCCTTCATAACTACCTTTGTTAAAGTTATAACTAATCTATTAAACTGGGAAATAAAAGCATGGAATTTTCAAGGAAAACAATTGAATTCCTTACAAAATCTTCATAAGATTAAAAGACTTTGTTGAATTTATAGCTTAGACAATTTTTTTTTCAATTAACCCATATTCCTTTCTTTTAGCATAGTCTAAACCTATATGTAAATGAAAATTTCCATAATTATTCATGTTGGATATTATTTTGAATTTAGACTGTGGGTGAGCAAAAGGGAAGTCTGATGTTTCACGCAGACACTCCATCCATTCCATTTTTAACTTCTTTTCCCCTGATGATGGGTGGAGTGTTCACCTAGAATGGAGGAAACCACTTTTTCTCACTCTAAATCTAGAGACAATATCTGATTTGTCTAAACCTTCTACATTTTCACCTTTTCTTTGGGCATATTTTCTAATGAGTTTTTTCTGAAAGCCCAACCAAAAGTTGTCCGATTGGAAAATTTTAGTTGTTAAATCAATAAAGACTCAGCGCCCCAGAGGTTTTTGAAGACTGAATACATTTATGTTTTCAAAAGAACTTCTCAACAATGAAAAACAATGACCTCACCAAGAATTTATTGCCAAATTTAAGTGAAAAATACAAAAATGTAGAATAGTTACACTTCACCCTTAACTTCTTATAGTTCATACAAATGGTCTATTCAGATACGCATTTCTTTGAGAAATGTAAAATCTATACAAACCTTTATATATATCTATTTGAACATGATTGGAACAAACCATTGTTTCATTCACTCCTTTGTTGGGTTGTGTTATATTCTTTTCACATAGTTAACAGGGGGTTTGAGGGGTACCCGTAACCCCACTTTATGGGGTCTGGGGTAGCGCCCCGGAAAATTTTGGTTTTGGACCCTATGTTAGGTTGGGTGGACCCACCTATGGTTTTGTATGATTTTCGCACATGTTTTTTGGACGCGATGGTTTTCGGTCCATGGTTTTTGGACGCGATGGTTTTCGGTCCATGGTATTGGATGCTTCAGCATGTATAAATATGTATTGTAACATTGAAAGGAATATAATGAAAAATCAAGCTGGTAGTCTCGGTTTTGAGATCCAGTGGGAAATCTCTGTGTATATGTGTTTTATGTGTTATGCTCTCGCAATTTTTATTTTTCCTGTGATTTAGAATTCGTATGCAGGTAATTTCTGTACGGGGTTAAAACCTACATTTGGTATCAGAGCTGTTTTGGCTTCAAGGGGACGCCTTTGTTGCTGAGGGGTTTCGCTTGGGCCTGTGGTAGACCCTGTTCAGTGGAGATCTGCGAGATCGATTCTGGTGGTGAAAGAAGATGGCAAGTAGCGTAAAGATAGAGATTGAGAAGTTCAATGGTCAGAGTTTTGAGTTGTGGAAACTCAAGATGGAGGATCTGTTGGTGGATAAAGATCAGTGGATCGCGGTAGATCCGTGTACTAAACCAACGGGAGTGACCAATGAAGAATGGAAGAAGCTAGATCAGAAGGCAAAGAGCACAATTACGATTGTGTGTCTCAAATTCAGTATTGTTGAATGTATCAGAGGAAGCTACGACGAAGGCTTTATGGGACAAGTTAGGGACTTTGTACCAATCTAAGTCTCTGGTGAATAAACTGTTCCTGCGGAAAAAGTTGTATAACCTGAGGATGAAAGATGGAGACTCGGTGACAGAGCATCTGAATGCATTTAATACTGTGGTAAGTCAGTTATTATCTGTGATATTAAAATTTCAGATGAAGATAAGTGCATCAGTTTGTTGTGTTCTCTACCAGACTCGTGGGATAGTCTGTTTATTGCAATAGGTAGCAATGCAACTGCTTTTCAGTTTGATGAAATAGTCTCAGCCTTGCTAACGGAGGAGATGAGACAGAAAAATATGGACAACCAGAATGGTGATGCCTTGTCTGTACGAGGACGGTCCCAGAACAGAAACAAAAATAAGTCATTGAGTGGGAGATATAAATCTAGAGGAGATCTAAATCTCCAGGAAAACCTACAAAGGTGGTGTGCTGGAAATGCGGAAAGGAAGGGCACTTCAGAAGGAAGTGTAAATCTAAAGCTCCTGATAAAGGAAAGGGATCTGAGGATGCTCCTTCTGCAGAGGCGAAAACCACCTCAGATGAAGGTGGGGATGTGTACTTGGCTTCTGCAAGTACACATGTAGATCATGAGGCATGGTTGATTGACTCAGGTGCATCCTTTCACTTCACTCCCCATAGAGAGTGGTTCTGCGAGTATGAGAAATATGATGGTGGTGATGTCTTCTTAGGAGATGATAGGAAGGCTAGAATCATTGGTTGCAGAAAAGTAAAGTTGAAGTTGCAAGGTGGGAGGGTTAGAACCCTTCCGGGTGTTCTGCATATTCCTGCATTGGCCAAAAATCTGATTTCTATAAGCAAGTTGGATGATGCAGGCATAAAGACAGTGTTCGAGAAGGATACCTGCAAGATGGTTCGAGGAGCACTATTATTGATGTGGGGAGTTCGGATTGGAACTCTGTACAAGCTGGAAGGTAGCACTGTTGTTGACGGGTGCAATATTTCTATGGTTCCTGAAAATGGAGCAGAAAATCTAGTGGTCTCTGGAGAGAAGACCATGTTGTGGCATCAAAGGCTTGGACATATTGGAGAGAAGGGCCTTTCAATACTTCATGGTAAAGGTATGGTAGAAGGTATGAGTAATAGCTCTCTGGATTTTGATTTCTGTGAAAATTGTGTATATGGGAAGCAGAATCGGGTGAGTTTCCCCTCTGGTGGTAAGAGGACGAAACAAATATTAGAGCTTGTGCACAGTGATGTGTTGGGACCTGTGAAAGTTCCATCACTGGGTAAGTCTGTGTACTATGTATCCTTTATAGATGACTTCTCAAGGAATACATGGATATATTTCCTTAAGAAGAAATCTGAAGTCTTTGACAGGTTTAAAGAATTTAAGGCTCTGGTGGAAAATCAGACAGAGAAGAGATAAAGGTGCTGAGGACAGATAATGGTGGAGAATTCTGCAGCAAGGAATTTGAAGAATTTTGTAAGAAGTGTGGTATAGCACGGCAGAAGACTACTCCATATACACCTCAGCAAAATGGAGTCGCAGAAAGGATGAACAAGACGTTGATGGAAAGGCAAGAAGCATGCTCAGTGGTGTCGGGTTAGGACAGGAATTCTGGGCAGAGGCGGTGGATACTGCATGTTACTTGGTCAACAGGTCACCTTCATCAGCGTTGGAGGATAAGACTCCACAAGAAGTATGGACTGGTAAGAAACCCTCTCTTTCACATCTGAGGTATTTGGATGTGATGCATATGTACATGTTCCAAAGGAGAAACGAACCAAGTTGGATAGTAAATATGAAAGTGCATCTTTATTGGGTATAAGGATGGTTTAAAGGGTTATAAGATTTGGAACCCAGTCGTTGTGTACAATCGAGATGTGGTGTTCAGAGAGGTGAAAGATGTTATTAAACATGAAGTCCAACCAAAGGAACCTGTCAAGATAGAGTTTGAACTAAAGGAGGAAGAATCAGACTCTGTAGCAGAGGAGGAATCAGAAGATGAAGAGCCACAAACTCTTATTGTGAGAAGATCAGTTCGAGAAAGAAGGCAGCCAGAAAGGTATATTCCATTTGCTTTCTGTTCAAATTTTGCTTTGTCTATCACTGATGATGATCCCAGAACTGTGAAGGAAGCAGTGGATTCAGAGGATGGAAAACTCTGGAAAGAGGCCATGGTTGATGAAATGGCATCTTTGCACAAAAATGAGGCTTGGGATCTGGTGAGTTGCCGGCTGGAAGGAAACCCATTGGCAGCAAATGGGTGTTCAAGAAGAAGACAAATGCAGAAGGGAAGGTGGAGAAATACAAAGCTCGGTTGGTAGCAAAATTATTCCCAGGTGTCGGGAATTGATTTTGGTGATATTTTTTCTCCTGTTGCCAAGGTAACTTCTATTAGATTACTTTTATCTGTTGTTGCTGCTTTTGATTTTGAGGTAGAGCAGATGGATGTGAAGACAGCATTTCTTCACGGGGATTTGGAAGAGAAATCTACATGAAGCAACCTGAAGGCTTTGCGGTGAAGGGTAAGAAAGAACTGGTATGCAAGTTAAAGAAGTCTTTGTATGGGTTAAAATAGTCACCAAGGATGTGGTATCAGAAATTTGATACATTTATACAGGGACTTGGCTTCACCATAAGCAAAGCAGATCACTGTGTGTATTTTAAATTAATTGGTGACCGTGTTATTTATCTGGTCTTGTATGTGGATGATACGTTGCTGGTTGGAAATGACAAATAAATTATCCAGGATTTGAAGACCCAATTGTCCTCCAAATTCGACATGAAAGATCTTGGTGCTGCAAACTATATTTTGGGCATGGAAATTAAAAGAGATTGTACAAAGAGGAAGCTCTGGTTAAACCAAAGGAGGTATGTCGAGACAATATTGTTGAGGTTTAATATGCAGGATAGTAAATCGGTGAAGGTTCCTATTCCTGTAGGTGTGAGGTTATCTGCTGAATAGTGTCCCAAGACACAAGAAGAGGAAGAGGACATGTCCCGTGTTCCATATGCATCTGCAGTCGGTAGCTTGATGTATGCAATGGTATGTACTAGACCAAACATTGCACATGCAGTGGGAGTATTGAGCAAGTTTATGTCAAAACCAGGGAAGGAGCACTGGACAACAGTGAAGCGGGTTTTAAGGTATTTGCATGGCACTAGTGATTATGGTTTGTGCTACCAAGGAAGACCAGGACTGGATATAGTGATGGATATTCGTGGCATTGTTGATGCAGACTGGGCTGGAGATCTGGATCAGAGAAGATCTACAAGTGGGTATGTGTTTAACCTATTTGGAGGTGCAGTCAGTTGGATGAGTAGGAAACAATCTGTAGTGGCACTATCAACTACAGAGGCAGAATACATGGCAGCCACTCATGCAAGCAAGGAAGCAGTTTGGTTGCAGAGATTGTGTTCAAGTATGGGGTTAGTACAGGGAGCTATAAGGATAGACTGTGACAAGCCAAAGTGCAATTTTCTTGGCAAAGAACCCTGCTTATCATTCAAAGACAAAGCACATTGATGTTCAGTATCACTTTGTCAGGGATATGATAGAAGACAAAAAGGTGTTGCTGGTAAAGGTGGACACTTTGAAGAATACTGCCAGATGCATTGACAAAATATGTGAGCTTTGAGAAGTTCTCTTTGGTGTATGAAGAAACAATGGGCATTTCAGGGCTGGAAAAATGACTAAGCTCTCCCTGTGGCCCCCTGTGGAAAGAAAACAACAAGTGGGAGATTGGGCTGGTGTTATATCTTTCACATAGTTTAAACAAGGGGGTTTGAGGGGTACCCGTAACCCCACTTTATGGGGTCCGGGGCAGCGCCCCGGAAATTTTGGTTTTGGACCCTATGTTAGGTTGGGCGGACCCACCTATGGTTTTGTGCATGATTTTCGCACATGTTTTTTGGACGCGATGGTTTTCGGTCCATGGTATTGGATCGATGGTTTTTTTTTGGTCCATGGTATTGGACGTGATGGTTTTTCGGTCCATGGTATTGGATGCTTCGGCATGTATAAACATGTATTGTAACATTGAAAGGAACATAATGAA
>APFE030318587.1:19528-43966 GCA_000404065.3 Pinus taeda | reverse complement strand
ATTTCTGTGAAAATTGTGTATATGGGAAGCAGAATGGGGTGAGTTTCCCCTCTGGTGGTAAGAGGACGAAACAAATATTAGAGCTTGTGCACAGTGATGTGTTTGGACCTGTAAAAGTTCCATCACTGGGTAAGTCTGTGTACTATGTATCATTTTATAGATGACTTCTCAAGGAATACATGGATATATTTCCTTAAGAAGAAATATGAAGTCTTTGACAGGTTTAAAGAATTTAAGGCTCTGGTGGAAAATCAGACAGAGAAGAGGATAAAGGTGCTGAGGACAGATAATGGTGGAGAATTCTGCAGCAAGGAATTTGAAGAATTCTGTAAGAAGTGTGGTATAGCACGGCAGAAGACTACTCCATATACACCTCAGCAAAATGGAGTCGCAGAAAGGATGAACAAGACGTTGATGGAAAGGCAAGAAGCATGCTCAGTGGTGTCGGGTTAGGACAGGAATTCTGGGCAGACGCGGTGGATACTGCATGTTACTTGGTCAACAGGTCACCTTCATCAGCGTTGGAGGATAAGACTCCACAAGAAGTATGGACTGGTAAGAAACCCTCTCTTTCACATCTGAGGTATTTGGATGTGATGCATATGTACATGTTCCAAAGGAGAAACGAACCAAGTTGGATAGTAAATATGAAAGTGCATCTTTATTGGGTATAAGGATGGTTTAAAGGGTTATAAGATTTGGAACCCAGTCGTTGTGTACAATCGAGATGTGGTGTTCAGAGAGGTGAAAGATGTTATTAAACATGAAGTCCAACCAAAGGAACCTGTCAAGATAGAGTTTGAACTAAAGGAGGAAGAATCAGACTCTGTAGCAGAGGAGGAATCAGAAGATGAAGAGCCACAAACTCTTATTGTGAGAAGATCAGTTCGAGAAAGAAGGCAGCCAGAAAGGTATATTCCATTTGCTTTCTGTTCAAATTTTGCTTTGTCTATCACTGATGATGATCCCAGAACTGTGAAGGAAGCAGTGGATTCAGAGGATGGAAAACTCTGGAAAGAGGCCATGGTTGATGAAATGGCATCTTTGCACACAAATGAGGCTTGGGATCTGGTGGAGTTGCCGGATGGAAGGAAACCCATTGGCAGCAAATGGGTGTTCAAGAAGAAAACAAATGCAGAAGGAATGGTGGAGAAATGCAAAGCTCGGTTGGTAGCAAAAGGTTATTCCCAGGTGTCGGGAATTGATTTTGGTGATATTTTTTCTCCTGTTGCCAAGGTAACTTCTATTAGATTACTTTTATCTGTTGTTGCTACTTTTGATTTTGAGGTAGAGCAGATGGATGTGAAGACAGCATTTCTACACGGGGATTTGGAAGAGGAAATCTACATGAAGCAACCTGAAGGCTTTGCGGTGAAGGGTAAGAAAGAACTAGTATGCAAGTTAAAGAAGTCTTCGTATGGGTTAAAACAATCACCAAGGATGTGGTATTAGAAATTTGATACATTTATACAGGGACTTGGCTTCACCATAAGCAAAGCAGATCACTGTGTGTATTTTAAATTAATTGGTGATTGTGTTATTTATCTAGTCTTGTATGTAGATGATATGTTGTTGATTGGAAATAACAAAGAAATTATCCAGGAATTGAAGACCCAATTGTCCTCCAAATTCGACATGAAAGATATCGGTGCTGAAAACTATATTTTGGGCATGGAAATTAAAAGAGATAAGAAAAAAGGAAGCTCTGGTTAAACCAGAGGAAGTATGTCGAGACAATACTACAGAGGTTTAATATGCAGGATAGTAAACCAGTGAAGGTTCCTATTACGGTAGATGTAAAGTTATCTGCTGAACAGTGTCCCAAGACACAAGAAGAGGAAGAGACATGTCCCGTGTTCCATAGGCAAGTGCAGTCGGTATCTTGATGTATGCAATGGTCTGTACTAGACCAGACATTGCACATGCAGTGGGAGTATTGAGCAGGTTTATGTCAAAACCAGGGAAGGAGCACTGGACAGCAGTGAAGCAGGTTTCAGGTATTTGCGTGGCACTAGTGATTATGGTTTGTGCTACCAAGGAAGACCAGGATTGGATAAAGTGTTGGATATTCGTGGCTTTGTTGATGCAGACTGGGCTGGAGATCTGGATCAGAGAAGATCTACAAGTGGGTATGTGTTTAACCTATTTGGAGGTGCAGTCAGTTGGATGAGTAAGAAACAATCTGTAGTGGCACTATCAACTACAGAGGCAGAATACATGGCAGCCACTCATGCAAGCAAGGAAGCAGTTTGGTTGCAGAGATTGTGTTCAAGTATGGGGTTAGTACAGGGAGCTATAAGGATAGACTGTGACAGCCAAAGTGCAATTTTCTTGGCAAAGAACCCTGCTTATCATTCAAAGACAAAGCACATTGATGTTCAGTATCACTTTGTGAGGGATATGATAGAAGAAAAAAAGGTGTTGTGGTAAAGGTGGGCACTTTGAATAATATTGCAAATGCATTGACAAAATCTGTGAGCTTTGAGAAGTTCTCCTGGTGTAGAGAAACAATGGGTGTTTCAGGGCTGGAAAAATGACTAAGCTCTCATGTGGCCCCCTGTGGAAGGAAAACAAAAAGTGGGAGATTGTTGGGTTGTGTTATATTCTTTCCACATAGTTAACAGGGGGTTTGAGGGGTACCCGTAACCCCACTGTATGCATAAAACTTTGATGTTCTATATTTGAAAGAACATAAGGTAGAAGGTCTGAGAAGTCTCTAATTTATCCTTCCAATTAATAAATTTCTTGAATTTATTTATCTTTTGACTTCGTGATTGTTATGTTTGAATTTGGGTCCATATTTCCAAATTTTACAATCACTATATTGTTGAATTTCGTTTTTTATATGACAATTTTCTTGAACTTGATTTGTAAGGTTGTTCATTTCTTGAACATAATATTTTACTTTGATTTTTACTTTTATAATACTTTTAGGATAATAGTAACTTTCAAATCTAGGTTAAGTGTTGTCTTGAAAAAATGGTCATGTTTGGAGACTCACTGTTCAATGTGGGATATCTATTTAGGAGGGTGTTTTACCTCATTGATTTTTGAAGTATTCCTTTACCTAATAGCACAAAATTTCTAAAATGGTCTTCAAATTCTCACCATTGCACTTATAACAAATTGTATTATATTAGAGCTACAATCTAAACTTGGCTTGAATAGACCGTGCAATTGGAGCAACATGTAGATAAAGATGGAGTTCTAATATGTTTGGAATAAAGTGAGCTCATGCTTCTAAGAAAGATCAGAGAACATCGTGGCAGACAGTTAACCATTATTCAGGAATCTCTAACATTTTCTAGTGATAGAGATGAGGCAAAGGATATACCTTCAAATTGTAGTCCTCACCAAAATTATAATTGAGTGTTCAATGTATCTTGAATCATGGTCTAATCTAAATAAAATTAAAAATACAAGAAATTTATCAAGAGTTAGACAAATTCATTACTTGAACATTCCATGTGAAGTGTTCTCATAAACGTTATCAAGGTCCATTCATATAGAAAGATAAATTTGCAAGAAAAACCTATCAAAATTATCAAGAGTTAGACAAATTCATTACATGAACATTCTATGTGAACTTTTCTCATAAAAATTATCAAGGTCCATTCATATATAAAGATAAATTTTCAAGGAAAAACTAATAAAATCATGACTTTAAAATTGTATTGAGAATTTCTTTACAGACTATGATCATCGAACATAAATTTCACATACAACACTAGGATTATGCTATTCTTGTCCAGTGTTTAGTACTCAGAATTGCGTCCAATATTATTAGAAGAAACCATAGTAGCTCTAAATCCCTAGAAAAAAGATTCAAATAGCCACACATGTAATATTTTTTCTCAAAGTGCCATGGTGTTGTTTGTTAAGAATACGAAGCTAAGGAAACAAATAGACTACCATATGAAAATTAGAATATCAATATAGAAAAATAATACATTGATAGGTAAATACCAGCACTCTTTTATAACAATTTTTTTTTTAATGCTAAACATGAATTGTGAAATATGACGATTAGCATTAAACCCAACTATTAAAGAGATGCTAATGGGAGTCCATCTCATGAATATCTTCAATAGATCTATTTCCTCGCATGTTAGACACTTTCAATGTTTGATAGGGCTACAAAGTATAATCCAATAAATCAGAGAGAGAAGGTATCAGTTGTGATTCAGAAAAGAATCTTCCAATAGCCTTCGGTTTGGCGTTAGGGATGGCATCCAATAGAAAAGGCAGAATTGTCTTCTATTACTCAAATTTTAGATACATGTAATCTAAACTCATCAACAAGGCTTTGGTTCATAGCTGATTTTTATGGAGAATTAAGCTATCCAACAAGGTTGTATTCTTGTTGTAGTCTACCCGAACCTAATGGCATGTCAATAGTCGATGATGTTAGAGACAAATCCCAACCAAATTTGTTAGGATAGATAACCCTCAGGCCTCACAAAAAATTCAAAGGAATTCCATGTTATGTGGGAAGTCACTAATCTTGAGGAGTGGTCCTTGAAGCAACTTCCAAAAAAAAAATCTAGCCTCCTCATGGTAGAAAATTTCCTTCTGCATTAGTATTTAATTTGAGAGTTGGTAAATGGAAAATTAAAAACTAGAATACTATTTTAAAGAGGCTAAGGTTAGTATTTCCATTGAAAATATTGATTTTCTCTACATCAAAATATGTTTAAAAAGTTTGGTTCATGAAAATTGCAAGGGGGAAGGTAAGTTATTGGAGGGAAAGGTGGTAATTTTAACATATCCTACACAATTAGTGAACCCAAACTTTCTGGTTCACAACATAATTTAATGAGGTTTGTGTGGAGTATTAACTCACACCAACATGAGAGTTCTTGCATTGAAAACATTCATGTGTTCATTGTAGGCAAGACAATTGTTATATGGAAAATTGCCTTAGGAAAATGTATTGGTTTTATGTTCTCTAGAGACTCTCCTTCTCATTGCTGGTATATTGAAACTTGAAAGTCACAGGGGATTGGGAAATAGACATAATTTGAAAGGGAAAAAAAAGAAAACTAACCCTGAAATTCAACCATGTTAACCTCACTGCAGACCCCATGTCTAATGATGTACGATTTCTCTACACTACAAAATTGGGGATTTAAACATCATGTACAATATATAACTCCCTAACCCTTTCTGTTTTCTTCCTATTTTTGTGTTGCCACTTTAATTTTTAAGTGTCATGGGTATCTTGTTTTCTTTATTCTCAAACCAACCGTGATAAGTTATATGTCTTGCATATAATTTTATCTAATTCCTCTTTTACCTATAATAACACTGATGAAAAAGTTAGTGCAAGAAAACTATAATTGTGAAATGAATGTATTCCTAGTTTTACCGTCACAAATCAAAATAGTTAATAGTCTTGAAATAAAGAATCTATTATTTTTTACATTCCAGAAAGGTGGATTCTACTGCAGATTTTCGTGCATAAAAGTACATAATCTAAGGAGTAATATTATAAAGGAAACTTCTTCACATTCAATTGAGCTCTGATTAATATGACGTACTTGTATCCTCTTTTTATTTGAATGTATTCCTCCTCATTAGCATGTTTCATAGTAGATAGTTTCACTTTAATAGAGCATGACAGAAAAAGAGGAATATTCAGGGCAATGGGCTTTAGCCTTTGGCACATGCTTCCTTGGGAGTTTGTCAAGTAGTTACAAACATGTGGTGAGAAAAAAAAATTAGACTTGTCATTGTGCTTTGAACAAATTTCTCTTTGAATTATTAAGCATTTTATGTAAAAGGATTGAAACAAGGTCTATTTCACAAAATAACTCTTTGCATTATTATTCTAAGTTCAAAGACAAAAATTATGATTTGTAAGCACTCTGAAATTTCATAAAGAAGATTTGGTGATATAGTGATTCAAGGGAATTATAATATTTAAGTTATTAACAAAATTTTTCAGTGTAAATAATAAGTTTCCAAGTGTGTACCTCGTCTACTACAAAATTATGACCAAACGGGACTCTAGAACCCAAGTTTCGGTTTGGGGAATAACCAAGGCCTGCCAAGAATTAAAAGGTTATGAATGTGTGTTATACCTTCCATGTTCTGAGAATAATTGTGAAGATGAGTCTCATACAATTATAGAGAGAAAACTAATTGTGTAGGGTTCCTTGTCTCCCTCTCCTTGATGACTTCCTTTTCTACAATGATAAATATAAAAGTATATCTGTGACTAAAAACTAATATTTTTGAAATTTCGGTTGTATAGAAAAAAATCAAAGATCAACGGTGGTATTTATTTTTCATCAATGTTTAAATTATACACACAAATGATTTGTTGATTTTCTATCTCGTTGTAATTCCAAATTCAGAAATTTTAGTGGACTGACTCTTAAAAATGTTGCATAAATGTTAATCCTTATCTATTCTAAATACGAAATTTGAAAACATCGATATAGTATACCGAAACTAGAAGAATTTATTTCTAATAAAACATTATATGCTAGATACTATATTTTTTATTGGGTTTAGGATAAAAACTGACAATTACAATTATCTCAAAGTTTAAATTGAAAATAAAAATAGAATAATGCTTTTAACTACATGCCAAGATTCATAGAAACATTCAACAAGGTTTTGAACTCTAGTTATCAATTGGCCAAAACTATTCCACTACAGTCAGAGAAAGAAAATATGTTTATCTGGATAGAAAACCTTGGATGGTTGTAGATTCAACAGAAGAAGATTTTGAAATTACTATGTAAACGCTTTGTTTTCCAAGCATATCATACTGATCTTTGGAAATAGGTTGAGTATTGAGTATATGAGTTGGTAACTAGGTGGCTCTCAGTTAGTACAAAGCTCGACAAAAGCACCTCATGTCCATGTCTCAAACATGGTGACATATGAATGCATGCACCAATTTTAAGAGCTTTAGTAGGTATTCATCAACATATGTAGAGAATATAGCTTGGCGGACCTCAGGATTTGTGAGAAAGAGCAAGTAGATCACAAATTATTGGCTTATTTCACTCCTTATAGAATATCTACAACTTTTTAAAAATAATTTCTAGTGATAAATCATATATGTTTTAAATTAAATTCTACTATTTTTTATAATTTAAGGGGTTTCACTCATCCAAAAATAGAGAATAAAAAAAAATAATAGGAGCTTAATGATGATGACATCATCATAGGGGCTCTAGAGCATCTTTTCTATTCCCTTGGAGTCAAGCTAGCCAGCCAAATAGGAGAGGTTTGTCTATTATAGAAGTAGTCAGAGTCATGCCTTTTCCTGTCGAGGAATACCTTCAAAAGTAGTTCAACGTTCGATCCCCTTCCTGCACGTAGATATTTCTGATTTTGGTTCATCATATCCCCATTAGCTCACCTACTCAAAATTCACCGAGTTAGTCGGATGTCACTTTCCTTTATTAAGATCCTTTCAAAGATGCAAGAGAAAGGCATAAAGGGTTCCCTTCAATTGTCACCACAAGTGAAAAGAAAATGTGAAGGATTCCAGCCAATCAAACCAAATCACCTTTCTGATGATTTGCTTCCTTTAACACTCTTCCTTGGTCAAGCCCAAACCCTGGTTACCTAATAGGAGTAGGGAACATGTGGACTGTAACAGAAATGTAGCCTCCTTTTATTTGAAACCTAACAAGATCTATGTCATGGAAGGCCAAATCCAAACCTGAGCTCGCATGCATGATGGTCATGGGGAAAACAAAGATTTTATATTATTTCATGTTTTCAGATAACTCGATCCAAATTATGACAAATGATAGAGAATTATTTTGTTCGGTTACTCCCTTTTGATTAATACAAAAATGACCCTATATCGCAAGATTCTTCAAACTGGGGTAGTAATTTGCAGGTGGATTATTTTATGAGAATATTATAAGATCATTCAAATTTGAAAGAGAAAGGTGAGTTCTTGTTATTAGGCTGGAAATATTGACCGATCAGGATTTCAGTCCAATCTATAGACCTAAGTTGTGATTTCAATGTGTGGTTTTAAGTAAGAATTCCTCTAGTCTAAAATTTCTTTATGAATGGATTATGTTTCTAGAGATCAAAGCAGATGACCATATATGGTTGTTAGATTTTCTCTTTAACCAGTTGATCCTAAACAACTAGATAGGATGTCAACACCCTAGTGGTCACAATGTTGGCATTCTGAGCATCTATCCTCTCATTTAGGTCTTTTGCTCCTACTTCCTTATTATGATAAATGGCCTCCAAAAGTTATCAAATTCCAACGACATCCTTGGAAATAGTAAGAAAGTGAAACACATAGGCTAAAGCATAAACTTAAAAGCAAGGGTGCAAAAAAATTGGAGATTTTGAACTGGAGATCTGAGCTGTGTGTACTCCTCTCTATGTGGAAGAGCAGTGGGTGGAAATGAAATGAACTTAAAAATGAAACATATCTGGGCATTGTTAATGGACTGAAGATCCAATGGTGGGGTTCAACATAAAGTGTGTTACTAGTAAAACCCTAATTAGCAACTAGATTCAATCTCGTTTTCTGTCTTCCTTGGGAAAGGTGTACATATACTAGTTTTAGAATGTAAATGAAGATTGGAGGACTTTTGTACATCAAAATTCATGCTGAACTTTTCATAAATGCTAAACTTTTCCTCCAGGAAAAATAATAAATATAATATTTTATTTAATAAGTTTGTAGTTGTATTTGACAAACTAACATTTTTTTTAAGGTTGTGTTTGAAAATATTGGTTCCATATTTTGTGTATCTATCGTAATAACAATAATATTATTTTAAGATTACCTTTTTTATTTAGTGATTTTGTTGTTAGTTTATAGAGGCAGACATGTTGTTCTTTTGGAATTTGAAAAGGAAACATGCCCTCTTAACTTGGTTGTATTGAAAACATTTAAGTGTTCTTGTATATTAGGTGGGTGAAAACAAGAGAGAGTATATGGTAAGTGGATTTAATAGTTAAAAACAAGTGTTATTTTCTTAAAATTCATATGAAAAATTTGCGAGGAGTAGGGTATGTACCCTTGTATAAGTTAAATATATTCAAGTTGTTGTGTGAATAGGGTTGTAATACCCTATGTTTCCATATTGATAAAATGGAGTCTTCACCAAGTCACTCACGTAGTTTAAGTTGTCATAAGAAAAGTAGGTGTTGTTTCTTAAGATGTGAACGTTTCATTTTAAGTATTGTGATAATCTGGTTTCAACAAGGCATTCAAATATGGAACTAGCATGCACATTTGGGATGCTTGTTTTATGTTCTACTTGAGGAATGAGTGCAAGTCTAAGATGAATCTAACAAGGGTTGAAGAGGTGGAACATGTAGAGAGGTTTAGGGTTTCTATTCCCACATAGAAGTGTAGATAGGAAAGTTAAGCACCATGATAAGTTGAGAATAAACTTAATACAATTGATGAGTTCCACAAAGGCAACTTGGAAATGGTAATAAGTAAACATTCCTTGATAGAACTTGATACCCTCACCTTGGTACTACCACTTTGCAAGATAAAGAAGAAACATGACATATATTTGCAACCCATGAAGGAATGTGGCAAGGGTATTGCAACGTATATAGGACGTTTTTTCATGTTGCAAAAGGAGGTGTTGGAACTTGGAAGGTGACCATTCGAGTAGATGTTTCATGGAGTGTCAAGGAGGTACAAGGATCTAATAAGGAGAAAAATACACAAATCTAACAAATAGGCTATATTGGCTTAGGATATTACTGTTTTGGGACATTTAAAGTTGAAAGTACATTTTATGGAGGTGTAGTCTAAGCGCTTGGGTGTAGCACACATCCTATGGGTATCCTAGGCTTTTTGTGTGTGTTAGTGGTTTTAGTGCATTATGTTTGATGAAAACTAGCTAGAATGTGTTCCATGAAGTTAAAAAAACCCACAAGCTTGAGATGGCTTAACCACTTGGCATTGTAAGGTGTGTTATGCTCTAGTTTTGAGGAGACAATTAAAACCATCTTAGAGCTTAATGGGTTGTACGATGGACTTAGGTCGACTTGCATTGGTTCAGGTGTAAAGGTACCCCATGAGTTGAGGAAAATGATTACAATTTTTACCTATATAAATAATTATAATATAAGATTAATACTTTTTTTTTGGATAATGGAAGATGAAGATAACAAAGGAGATGCATTGAAGTTTGTTGTAAATCAATCAAAAGGAAGAAAAATGTCTCCTATTGGCGATATTTTTCAAGTTTCCTCTTTAATATGACTAAATTTTAGTTGGAGTTAAGGAGTTAGTCTCAAAAGTATTGATTTAGTACTTTAGAACTCTAGGACATGACATATCCAACTAGTCCATTAGATAGATTCTTCTTAGGCAAAGGTGAAATTATCCCCCTTTAAATGTCAGTTTTAAACCTTCCATTTGAAAATGATAAAAAAATCAATGGCAATGCTTAATCCATGGTTTGATTATTTTTATTTTAGTCTTTCCTTGAATGTTGAGATCTTTCTTCAGGTCGAGTTGTTAGTTTCTTATTTCATTTATCTATTGAGAAGGTATTAAGGGCTATATGGGTTAAGATGGTCATTTTCAAACATCCATTCCTTAAAACAATATAACGATATGGTGTGCAACATTTTTGTTGTTATAATATTTCAACCACAAGCCCTTACTATGAGGATACCCTTGAAGGGAGGATATGTAAAGGAAGTGGAAAAAACAAGATTTTACGTTGAGTCGAAGGAGGGACATGGATTGTAGGTGTCTCTAGATGTTTGGACAAAGGTGACATGGAATGGATTTCACCTCTTATTACAACATCTACTATTCCACTATTCGAGGTGATAGAGGGAACTAACTTTAAGTGTTAGAGGTGAAATCTCATAGGAATTTAAAAAATGAGAAGGTATGTGCAATTTAACATATGATTAATTCTTCAACACTTGAATTTTTGGATGCTATTTCCTATTAAATGGAAAAAATTGAGGTCCTACCACCTATAGAATAACTAGAGTATGAGAAAATGTTTCCTAACATTCAAAGAATCCCTCCTTATTTTGTCTATGAGATCCATGGAAGTTATGTTCAAGTGTTGATAACATGTGTTATGATATCGTCTTCTACTCAAGGCACATATACTTCTTGAACTAGTGGTGGAGAGTCAAACCAATGAGTAGGCAAAGTTGCTCATTTACAAAGTTGGCATCAATCAAGTATTCTCCCTCTCTACCCAACTCTAAGATGAGGAGTGTGGATAATGGACTTATTATTGTAAAAAATTGTAAATATTGGATTTTCTTGAAGTTCAAGGGCTTGAAGTGGTTGCCTCAACCTACAAATATTTAAATGAACAATGTGTTTTTAAATTAAACCCTTCTAGTCAAGGATCTGAAAAATAGGAAGCCTTTATGGCCATTTTAAAGGTTTTGTAGTGACCCTGGTCTTGTGGTAAATATGAAGATATGATGCTAATGGTCCTGATATTTGTAGATTCATGAATATAATGTAAATATTTTCCTATCACCTTACATTTTATAAGTATGAAAAATATTTTGTGGTTACCCTCATGTACATGTTGAAGTTGCACTTGCATGATTATGGGAAACACTTCTCTGTTATCCATGTGTACGTGGGGAATATCATAATTACACTATGCCCACAAATATAATAATGAATAGTGTCTAACTAAATAAAAACTGTAACCACTGACCCAATCTCCATTGATGAGGCTTAAACTAATGTTCCTTCCTTAAGGTAACGACTTATAATTATTGATGGCACAATTCTCTAACACATAGAACCTTGTATTAACTAGGGGGAGTTAGATGGAACCTCAATGAATTCAAGGTGAGGGTAATAACCAAAGGTTAACATATACCATAATAACCTAGACATATGCCTTTATACATGGGGCATGATATAAGTATAAGGAACTCTATCAATTGGGGGGGGTTGGGGGTGGTAAAAAGCATATAGCTCAACTGATATAGTTAAAATAGAGCATAATTCCAACCAAGATCCAAGAAGAGACTTTCATCTCACATACATAATATCTGTAGGCCTTGATGTAGTCAATGACGATGGGGATATACTTTGCAACATATTATCACACGTGAATATATTTTTCTCCTCCCTCACACCTCCACGATTCTAGAACAAACATAGGAAGAGGGAAATTGTCAGATAGGGAGAAAATAAGAGGCTAATGGCAGGAAAGAGAAATTCTAGTTAGCCAAGCCCTAACTAACCAGAAGCATGGAATGTGAATTACAAAAAGGAGATAAATTGGGATAAGGAAAACAAGAAGTAAAAGACCACAATGAGAGGAGTGTAAGGGATAACAAACCGAGAGTGAAAAAGATGAGGAGAGGGAAACCAAAGGAAATGAAGTGACTGGGTGACTACTTCAAGAGAATTGTTTCAATGAGGGTGTCACACTTGGACATCGTGTGGTCTGCATAATGAACATAAAAAACTAAATTATGATGTCATAGGTAAGCCTCCAAGATGTTGTTGAACTTTAAATTTTAACTTTACTACATCAAACTACCACTTCTCTACATCTAATTATAATCATGTTCTTAGGTTTAGCACAATCAAAAAATCACTACCATGACTCTCTTTTGAGCAGTACAACTTCCCAAAGATCTTATATCCATATAATTGTTGGTTAGTTTTACAATCCAACATTTGGGAACTTCGCCATCATGCTTGTGGCTTATCCACCTTCCAACTAGTGCGGTAAAGACACTTGGTCATATTTTCATACTGAACACTATACAATAAACTTAGCCCTAGTTTCTTAGTGAATAACAAGTAATAAGTAAATGAGAGGTCATGATTATAAGTCTTCGCGAGTTGTAGGTGTGCTAAGGAGAGAGTAACAAGGTATTCTAGCAAGTGTTAAGGCATGATAGAGGTCAGGGAAACATCCCAATATGTCATAGGTGCTAGGGTGTACCAACACATGTCAAGCAGTGCTAAGGAGTGCTAGCAAAACACAAGGGATCACTCGGTGAAAAGTCATGGAAATGAATGAATAAGATTTTTTCACTAGGAGTGTTAGTGAGAACAAGCTCAACTAAGTGGAGAGTGACAAGGTATGCTAGGTAGTGCCAAGGAATCCTAGAGTTCAAGGGTGATATCCCAAGATGTACCAGGTGATAGGATGTGCCAATGTGTGCTAGGGAGTGTTAGAGAGTGTCAAGGAAACATAATGAAGAACTAGGTCAAAATGCATCGAAATGAACGAATAAGTGTGTTTCAGAGGGAGCTTAAAGAAGTTCTAGGTGTGTTAAGGAGGGAGTTATAAGGTTGTATGCTAGGCACTGCCAATGTATGATAACCTACCAAGGTGTGTCACAAAGGGCTATGGTGTGTTAGGGAGTGTCAAAGAAATATTCCAAGGAATGTAGGGGATGTTAACACGTGCCACATAGTGCCAAGGTATTCTAAGACATGCCACGTGCTATGGCATTTGAAGATGTAAATTGTGTTTTTTAGTTGTTTTACGACCATGGTTGGATGTGATGAACCTTGTCTTGGGAACTTGTTAAGTGGGATGAGTTCAGATTGAACACGAGTATCCTCAAATGAGTTATAGGTAGTTCTTACGTGATCAAGGCATATGTTTAATTTCCATGGCACATGAGAATCTGGTTTTTGTCTTAGAATCCTTGATGTGAACACACTCAAGTGCCACAACAATCTCCATTGAAGAATGAAATCTACACACATAGAGAATCAACTAGTTCACATGACAATTTTAAAATTTTTCAAACCCTTCTTCGTTATATTACAAACAATAATAGAATAGGCTAGAGATCCTATACCAGGGATCATGAGCCTCTATAATCAAACTGATACAATGAATATAACTAGGATTTGGTGTTAGTCCTTTGATAAGTAATCTACCTTGAAAAATAGGACACTTGATCTACTTGTTGATATGGTGGCCAGACACAACCATTTCAGTCCACATTTCCTGAACACATTTGGTAGGTACTCCTGCCTCCCATTTTGCAACTCCTCAATCTACTTCTATCAATGAACTCAACTCCTTTATTTTACTGGACTTGGCTCAATAATCTTTTCCCTCTAGCTACCCCCTTTTTCCTTCAAGCTCTACAACACTTAGGGTATGTGATCAACTATTCAAAACTTTGTTTGTGGACAACTATTTGGTCTATCGACGTTTTCCATATTGTTTCTCCAAGATGACAACTATAGGGCTATGAAGGTTTCTCTTCTTCTCACTGACTCAATCCTTTACAATACAGTGAACTAGGGCTAGTTATCGAGCCCACTTGGTTGCTACTTTAGTTCTTCAAATTCTGCACATCCTTAGGCCCAATACACATACCCTCCTACTAGTCTTGTTCTCCTTCACAAGTACATGACTTAGGGATCTTCTTTTACGGTCACCTAATAACCCTCCAACTGTACGTATAATTCCATCAATTTCCCAACCACAATCAATTATTTTACTCATATAAGGCCCACAACACTTCCCTCATCTAGGGCTCTTCAAATATTCCACCTAATAGTGATTCGAGTCCTCTCAAAATCAACATTCCAGTGTATAAATTTCTTTGTTGTCCAATATATGAACAAATATGAACTACTCCACTTATCATCCTTCTAACAATATGTAGATGGTTGAACTAGGGTCACAAATCATCGACTAACAGTCAATTGACTAACTGTTTATATGCTTCTTCATATCTCTGTCCTCAAATCTATGGACCATCCACCAAAAACAACTCTTCTTCATGTCAATCTTTTCCTGATATTACATATTTATTCTACAAACCATCTTCCCAATTTGTTGTCTATATTAAGGATCGCTCTAATGGTGAGAACCCCTCTTCTTCTACACATATTTCTCATAGATTTAACGACATATTGTATGGCCTGAACATGCTAGGAGCCACCCTAACTAGGGCATTACACTTCTTCTCTATTTACTTTAGAAAAACCCTAACCACCCATAGAAAAAATAACACCTCTTGCTTCCATAAGAGAATTGGCCTAGCTCATATGGATCCAGATATTCTAGGAATTTCTTTGACTAAATATTAACCTAAAATTTAGATCTCTATGGCCCTAAAACTATAGTTACATTAGTCAATATTACAGCTGTGGCTACTTCTGTTGTAGCCCTAAATTCCACTGTCGATCCTCCTCCAGCTATGTTGGTATTTATCATAAGACTTGTGGCCTACTAACCACCATAAGAAAGGGTCTCAACCCTCTCTGTTATTTCATAATTTGATGTGGACTTCACATCTAAACACCATATAAATCTCATGACCAAGTTCTCATGGCTTGCCTCTCTTGAGATAGATATGCCAAAAGAGAAACAACAATATTCCATCCTACTTCCTATATCAAACCCATTAAGTTATGAGACATTCTAGTAAACCCTCACATGTTGATCTTGCTCTAGGTCGATGATCATGGCCTCCCTTTAGCAACCCTTACTTAGCCCTTTAACTCAACCCACTTTAGGACTACATATCTCCTCACATACTTGATAAAATGAGGTCCTTCTCACTTGATATTCTTTCCTTCATACTAAGGCCTGCTTAAATATCTTTTCCTAGCTAGGCCTCTGAGGAACCCTGTAGAACTTACGGGTTGTTTCCACTTAGACCTTAGGAAATATTAATTTTCCTTTTTAATTTTCTTTTAGATTCTAAACGCCATCTTGGGTCCAAAACCCGTTCGCTTGGGGTTTTTTCCCACAAAGCCTTTTGTGACCAAACTCATAGAACCATCTCACTAGGCTCGTGGAGTACCTCCCAAGGTACACAATTCAACAAGATAGTCTTGTCGTAGTAACTATAACTTGGTCAAGCTCTTGTAGTCAAGCGAGGACTTGGGTTCCCAAGTTACAAATTAAGTAACGGTAGTTGTGAGGGCATGATAGACATGGAGGGTCGGGACATCCCAAGGAACGAAAAGGTCTGCTAACACATGTAAGACAATGTCAATTCATGATGAAGAGTGTTGAGGCATCACAAGGGATAACTTGGTCAAAATTCAAGGAAATCAACAACAAAGAGTGTGTTCTAGGGAGTGTTAGTGAATTCAAGTGTGCCAAGGATGATGTGTGTTAAAAGAAGTTCATAATAATATTGTAGGAGGCAAGCCCACAGTTGCGATCAGGGGCTCGATAGAGCAGTTTCAGAGAAAGGGAGATGTTGTGCTCGACACAACACCATTTTGCCTTTATCTATTATTATATGACATGTGGCACATTTTGGCCGAATGCTCATGTTTTAAACTATTTTATACAATTACATATTGTACATTGTTGTGTATAAGTTTTGGGGCACTCAACTTATGTCAGCTTATATCTTGTGTGCCTTGTGAATCTTGTGGTTCTTGCAAACCCTCAGTTAATGCTCTACTATTTATATGAACTGGAAATAAATGTAAAATATTTCTTGTGTAAGCTATGTTTCTTGGTTGTTTTATGGACATGGCTAGATGTGATCCTTGTCTTGGTAAGTTCTTAAGTGGGTCAAGTTGAGCTTTGACATCAGTGGCCTAAGATGATTTATAGGTAGCTCTTAGGTGAACAGGGCACAATCTACTTGTAGTAGGTGAAATTGGTCAATTGTTTGTGGTTGAATCAAGCCAATTTCACATGAACTGCAGTAGCTAAGGGCTTGATTGGGTTCCCAAGTCGTGAAAGAATGTAAGGCTAGTTGTGAGGGCATCAGTACTAATGTGTACCTAGGGATGCTAACATGTGTGAGATAGTTTGGAGTCATGTCAAATAAACTAAAATGTGTCAACTGTTAAGGCATGCCAAGATTCGCAAGGGTGTGATAATAAATGCGAGGTACTATCAAGGAAACTAAAAGGAGAAAAAAGTTAAACTACTAGGAAATGAACACATAAAAGAATTAATAAGTCATCAATTCACATTTTCAAAGAGAGGCATGCTAGGCACACCAACATTAGGTGTCAGGTGCCAAGTGTTAGTGCATTCTAAGTGCTAAATATTTCTTTGTTACTTATCATCTACTTTCCAATAATTCATCTGAAGTAAATCTAATATTAAACCATGCCAAAGCATACCAATAAATATCAATGAATATTAGACATGATAAGACTTATCAAGCACCAACACATCCCAAGTGCCAATGTGTGTTAAGCGGTGATACATATGTTATGAAGTGGAAGGGCACGTCGAAGAGTTTTAAGGTGCAGCTGAGAGTGCTAATGCATGCTAAGGAGTGTTAGGGAGTTATAGGGAAACACAAGGGAGCAGTAGGTCAAAATGCATGGGAGTGAATGAATATGAGCATGTTCCATGAAGTGTCAACAAGTGCTAGCTAGAATTCTAAGGAGGGAGTGAAAAGTTATTCTAAGAATTGGTAAGGCATGCTAGGGAATATCAGGGCATGCCAAGAAGTGATAGAGTGTTCTATGGAGTTGCATTGTGTGTTAACATTGCCAAATAGTGTCAAGGCATGCCAAGACATGCTAGATACTAAGTCACTCTAGGATGTGCAGGGTGTCAGTGTATGCCAATATGTTTCAAGGTGTTTCAAGGTGACAAAAGGAAGAACCAAGCTGAAATTAAAATAAATGAACACATAATATGATTAATAAGCCAAAAATTTATCTTTTTCAAAGCGGGCATGCTAGGCATACTAATAATAGGTTCCAATACATGACAAGTGACAATGTGTTCCATGTGCTAATGTATGTTCATGCATGTGAAAGTGTTGTAGGTGATGGTAGTGATTACATGGCATGCCAACACATGCTAGGAGAGTGCTACGTTATGCTAGGGCCTGCCAACATGTGCTTCATTTTCCTAGTCATGGAAAGATGTTCCAAGGCATGCGAGGTGCCAAGAAATGTTAGTGTGTTCCAAAGCATGTTAAGGTGTGGCAAGAGTTTAAAGGAATGTTAGGTATATATCATTAATGCAATTAGTAGAAATTGATTATGTAATAAATAATATAGTTCCCACACACACTAATGGAACTTCATCTAAAGGGAATTTTTTATATAATGAACCTAATAAAGATGAATCATGTATTGACTCATAGGAAAACTATATTCTCATTACTGGAGGTGAACGATACACACTAATTACTTATTAACAAATTGAATAACTCTAACCACTATGTCATTAGGCGTATAATGAAAAAGCATCCATAAAAATGGTATTAAATCATTACATTTTGACAAAACATATAGTAACATGCACATAGCATCATCAAAAACTCATTGGAATGATCAATGATGACGAACTTTTTTTGACCGTCACCGAAAGTAACCAAAAAAGCATTCATGAGGGTCAATAAAAGATCATCATTAGAAGTGTCACCAAAGAGAGAATTAGTGGTGGGCCTTTAACAACCATCAACAAAAGTGTCACCTAAAATGGCTTTGGTGACAAACCTTAAAGGACCATCACTAAATGCACTTACAACAACACTTGTTTAAGGACCGTCATCATATGCGACATTGGTGATGGGGCTTAAAGGTCTCTCACATGCATAACCCTCACAAATGACATTGTTTTTTGTAGTGGCATATGGATTGAATCTAACAATAGTGAATTTGATAAGATTTTGCACTTAGAATAAGATCTACTTTTATAAAATAGAGGATTTATTTTTAGTTTGTATTCATATTTGATTTATAAATTCAAGACAGTGTGATTATTTTCAGGAAAAGTTTTGATTTGTTTTAATTTGTTCATGAAAAGAGTGTGTTGTATTGATTCAAGTTTCTTACAAAACAAACCAATAGATATGCAATAGAATTTGAAGAGTTTCATGAATTGAGTCTTATTATTTTTTGCAAGTGTGAGATTTATCTTCTAGATTAAGAGTTTGATTGTTTTATTTTTGAGTTTATTTTCTTAGACATTATTTTCATAAGAATGTTCTCATATTTCATAGGATTAATATCAATAATGAATTCAATCGTATGCATTTCAATTTGAATAATTAAAGGCTTCTAGCACATATAGTGGAGTTACACTTCGTTAGTTTATAGATCCTCGTCAATAATTCATGTAACAATTTAGGAAAATTAAATTGGTAGACATTTTGGTGTCATTTCTAGGGAAGTGTAAAAGATATGGATAGGGAAAGAGATTCTAGAGGTAGATTTTTAGGTAGAGGTAAAAGTTTAATTCCAACAACATCACTCACACCACCCACTCAAACTCATATTCTATCATTCACAAACGAACATAAACTTCCTCAAGTACTTAGATCCGAAATCAAACCTAGAGATTCACCAACCTGATCAACCGAAGTAGTAATAGAAGAAGAAGATCCTACATCCCCGACATAAGGAGTATTTTTCCTATCTTCAATTAGAGAAAGACTTCTAGGACAAGATCTAGACATCCCTACTGAGGAAGAGGAGGAACAAACTTATTTTAAATTACCATTGATAGAATAAATAAAAGTAGAAGGGCTATAAGAAGAACCCGAAAAACCAATTTTGGAACCTTATATTAGTTCTGAAGAATTTACAATGGTTGGATAAGGGGAAGGAGAGGTACAAAATGTTAATCATGAACAACCTAGGATTGGAGGAGGAAGAGGAGTAAATATGGTTGGAGGAAGAGGGAGAGGTAGAGGAAGAGGGAGAGGAGGAGGTAGGGGAGATCTAGAACCCTTTGGCTTTCCTATTCTTGATTAATATACAACAACTACAATAAAAAACATCTCACCCTACATCCTTCTAAACCTTCATGGATTAAGAAGTGAGGATCCTAAAACATTTCTCTTTCAGTTTGAAGTCTTTTGTAGATCTTTTGATTATCTGCTTGATCCTCAAAAGTTGAAATTGTTTCCAGTAACACTTAAAGATGGAGTACTAAAATGGTTCATGGGTTGAGGAGCACACTCTATAAGAACCTGGGAAGAAATGAAAACTAGATTCTTAGAGAAATATAATGATTATTCTATGCTCCATAATATTAAGGATGAAGTCTTTAAAATGATGCAAAAATAAGATGAAAATCTTGAAGATTTCATTGAAATATTTTCTTATACTGTTAAAAGAGATAAAATGCATGAACTAGATGAAGAAACTTTGAAATTTCTCTTATTAAAATCTATCAGATATGAGTGGATTTATCTCCTCAATTTGATGGGTAAGGGAGTTATTTCTCAGTTATCATTTGGAGACATTTGTGAGCTCTGCTTACACATTTCAAGAGGTAAGGCAAGAAGTCGCAAAAATCCAATAGATCTCGTCATGTCTAGGATTAATGAATCTGTAGTTAGGATTGTAAGTAGGGCTGAATTAGGTAATTTGATTGACAAATTTAAAACATACATTTTGGGAAGTCCTAGTGAACAAATATATACCCTTAAAGTGGAAAAAAAATAAAAATGTTGAATATCCTTCATTGTGAATTTTTTGTCCCAAATGTAGAAAGAAACATGGTCTGAGAGAATGCTCTCTTGAATTAAAAAGTGTAGAAACTTATGTTATATGTGCAGAAAATGATGATACAAATGAACATCCTTCAATAATAGGCCTTAAAGCAGTTTCTCAAGAGGAAATGATACCGAATTAGATAGATCCCCTATATTTTATTTCTAAGATATCATGGAAAAATTCACAACCAGATATGACTCAGGGATTTAACACTCAAGCATTTGGACAACCATCACAACACTATTGGACTGCACCCATGCCTTGGCAATCCTGGTGTCAAGTTTGGGCACAAGGATGGAAAATTCCTTGGAAAGTACCCTCAATATCCTCAATATAAACAACCTTATCCTATTTTTCTACCAGAATATTTTCCTTAACATGTTCAACCAACTCAAACTCAGAATCCAAATCCACAACTTTCATTACCATTTCCACAAAGACCAATCAATTGCCTACTCAACCACATCCAAATCCGAATAATAATAAAAATTCACAACCTTCTTGCAATATGGAATGACGAAATTTCCAAACATACATGATAACTCCACTAGATCTAGACAGTGCCCAACTTAGATCTGGTAGAGTATTGGAAAATAAGTCCCCGACAGTTGTTACTTAGGAATATGAAGAAGAAAATCCCTCTAAAGAGAGGACATTTTCAATGAAAAATAAAAACTTCGAAAACAAGTCACCCCTACACATTTTGATAACATTCCAACTCCTATTATGGAACAACCTTCAATATATGTTCCAAAACCACCATTTCTTGAGAGATTAAAAATTGATTGGGGGGGGGGGGGGGGGGGGGTTAGAAAAATAGATTATATTCCCTAATTATGATATGTTAGATGATTTGAATAATGTTTGCATAAAATTCCTTTCCTACAAGCCATTAAGGAAATACCGATTTTTGTAAAGCCAATTAGGCAGTTGAGTATTGAATGACTACGGATAAAGAGAAAAGAAATCAAAAGAATTCAATTAGTTGGAAAATTTGAGGATATCATGATGGGAAAAACAACAATTCAGAAATACCTTAATCCAAGAAGTCCCATTGTCAAAAAACATATCAATGGTATTGAAATTCCAAATACATTGATTGATTTAGGAGAAGTAATAAACATCATGAGTAAACAAACTATGAATCAATTGAAACTTCCTAATCTTCAATATACACCTACATTGTTACAATTAGTAGATAGATCCCTTATTAAACCAGATGGTGTCTTAGAAAACATATTTGTATCCTTAGACTATTGGGAGTATCCTGTTGATTTTATGATTCTAACACCCAATAGTAATTTAGGACGACATCCATTGATTCTAGGAAGACAACGATTAGCTACAACTCATGCATTTATAAGTTGTAGATCTCATGATATGTTTATTTCTGATGGAATTTCAACAAATAAATTTGCATTATATCCTCCTACAAAAGAAAGAATAGAAGTATAAAGTGGAGAATGGATAGATGACTGTATTGATATACGACCAATATTTGTTACTTCACAAATAAATGAAGAAGATCAGATTTTTAATTTAATGGTAAATAACGAGTCTTCCTCATATCATGAATCTAATCAAAGTTTTCAAGAACAATGCAATATTGAATATTTATCATCTTGTCAATTATATTTACATTCTAGGGAAATATTTGGAAACTCTTCAATAGAAAATTTTCAAAAAAAAAAAAAAAAAATTGAATATCAATAATAGTCAGGAAGAATTTTAAAAGTAAGATTTAATAAAGATGTTATAAGAACATTCGTCTACTTATACGTAAAATATATTGACATGAAAGGAATTGATCCTAATACTTGTAAAAATCATATTTACATTGAAGAAAATGCTAAACCAATCCAACAGCCTAGAAGAGTGAATCCAAATTTGAAAGAAATTGTTAAAGAGGAATTACACAAATTGTAAAATGTGAATTTCATTTATCCAATTTCAAATAGCCATTACATTTCACCATTGACTATTTCTCCTAAAAATAATGTAAAATCAAGAGTATCAATTGATTATAGGGAATCGAATAAAGCTACATTAAAATATCACTTTCCACTTACTTTCATAAATCAAGTTTTAGACACATTGGCAGGAAAGAAATATTTCTCATTTCTAGATGATTTTAGTGGATATAACTAGATCCAAGTAGCTACAGAACATCAAGATAAAGCCACTTTACTTGTCGACGAAGAATCTATGCTTAACGAGTACTTCCTTTTGGGTTGTGTAATGCACTTGCAACATTCAAAACGATAGTTTTAGGAATTGTTTCTGATCTAATTCATGCTTGTGTGGAAGTTTACATGGATGGTTTTATGGTTTATGGAAATTCTTTTGAAGAAGCTCTTAAAAATTTGGAAAAAGTTCTCCTTAGATGTAGGGAAGAAAATCTATCATTAAGCCATGAAAAATCTTCTATGATGTTTACTGAGGCGATTGTTTTAGGACACCATATTTTAGGAAATGGAATTAGAGTAGACACATCTAAAATAGAAGTTATTTCTAAATTGTCAATTCCAACTTGTCAATGATATGTTAGAAGTTTTCTTCATTTTACTGGTTACTATAGAAGATTCATAGAAAAATTTACAAAAATTGCATCTACACTTTTTAAATTGGGCACGAAAGATTCTGAATTAAATTGGAGTTTTGATTTCCAAAAACCCTTTGAACCATTGAAAGAAAATATTTTTGAAGAACCTATTCTAAGAGTGCAAAATTGTAAATTACATTTTCACATTTCAACAGATGCTTCAAAGACAAAATTAGGAGTTGTACTAGGACAAAAATATTTAACTCCTTATGCCATTTATTATATGAGTCTAAATTTGACTCCTGCATAGTTAAACTACACTATGAGAGAAAATGAGGTTTTAGTTATTGTGCATGCCATCAACAAATTCAAACATTACATTACTGACTATGAAACCTTTGTACCTACTAAGCATTCAGCAATTAGGTACTTAATGAATAGACCAATTATCAATGGCATAATTATGATATGGTTATTGTTGTTAGAAGAACTCAATATTACTATTTTGATCGACCTGTAGGATTCAAAATGATAATAATGATGTACCTATAGAACACAATTTGCTTGATGAA
Organism: Pinus taeda; assembly: GCA_000404065.3. Classification (NCBI taxonomy): domain Eukaryota; kingdom Viridiplantae; phylum Streptophyta; class Pinopsida; order Pinales; family Pinaceae; genus Pinus; species Pinus taeda. The sequence goes on along the minus strand of APFE030318587.1, from coordinate 20,457 downwards.
TATTTAATATCAATATCTACTAAAACTGTTGGGTTTGTAGATATTGCTAGCTATTTGGCTATAGGAAAGTTACCGTCATATTTGTCTCCTCCAGAAAAAAAGAAGGAAATTCAAATTATTGCATCTTATTCATGGATAAATGAAGAATCGTACAAATTAATTCTAGGTCTGACTATTCGAAAATGTGTCAGAGAAGATGAAGTACCAGAAGTACTAAAATCTTTCCATTATGAACCATGTGGATGACACTTCGTTGACAAAACAACTCATTACAAAGTCCTTCTCTTAGGATACTATTGGCCTTACCTTTTCAAGGATGCCAAAGAATATGTAAGAGATGTGATACTTGCTAGACAATGGGGAAACCTATTCCTTCAGATGAAATGCCTCTACAACCTCAGGTACTCACTAAAACTTTTGAGAAATGGGCTCTAGATTTTGTTTGTCCAATTAATCTATCATCTAGACAAAAAGGGTACACTATTGTTTGTAGTGATTATGTTACAAAATGGGTAGAAGCTAAAGCACTTCCTTTTGCGATTGAAAATGTCGTAGTTTCATTTCTTTTCGAGGATATCTTTACTTGCTTTGATGTCCGAAGCAAAATTTTTATAAATCAAGGTACTTAATTCATATCCAAATTGGTATACAAGATAATGGAAGGATAGAAAATCAAACATTGAAAGTCCACTCCATATTTGATCTGGACTTAAACAGGAATGCAACAAATTATAGAGATAACCATAAACACAGATATGCAGTGGAAATAATACTTGATTTCATTAATGTAAAATACTGAAATATGCTTACAAACAGTAATGGAAATAATCTAGCTATTATCTCTGAGAAGAGATGTGGTGGCTACATGCCTTTGAACTGTGTTACAATGAGGCTCGGAGGCCTATTTATTGTTGAGAAACAATGGAAAA
>APFE030318587.1:0-19518 GCA_000404065.3 Pinus taeda | reverse complement strand
AGGCCTATTTATTGTTGAGAAACAATGGAAAACCCTTAACATTCCAAAACCTAACCCTAGAAGATGAAATGCCAAACTGTGGGCCCCGTTTGGGTAAATTGGTACATCAACTTCCTAGGGTCGTAACTTTGGCAGAAGATCTCTGTTTGACATGTACAATAGCTTGTTAGAAAGATCTATCTGAGCACTACCACTTTGGGAAGGGAAACATCGGTGCATGGACCCATGTTGCCCTCGAATTTCCGAAAAAATGTCATTTAGGGACTAAAAACGGCTCCGGAAGTTCAGGACCCGAAAAACTACTAAAAATAGTAAGTTGTACTACAATTAAGGAAACTGAAAATGCTGAGAGAAACAATGGTGGGGGTCTAGATGGACTTGGTAGGTGGCCACCAATATCCACCTGGATCATTTCTCCCCCGTTAGGAAGCAATGGTCCCCATTGCGTTGAGTTCTTCCATGAGATGAGGAAACTTTTGCTGAACTTGGTGCTTGGTGAGCCACTTGCCCTCGTGAAGGAATTGGCCTGCTTTGAAAACTTGATACAGTTGGATATTCTATTGGCGAGTTTTCTTGATATGTGTTTCCACGATCCTATCAGTTACAGCTTGTTCAATGCAATCTAGATTCAATTATGTGGGTGTGAGATGTTCTGCAATGTCGGATGTGTCTAGCAATGGTGGAAAGTATGGCCGAAGGAAGTCCACATTGAACACTGGGTGCAAGCCAAGGAATGGGGGAATGCTTTTCTCAAATGCATTGTCCCCCACAACCTTAGTATTGGTGTAAGGACCATATCGGAGTGGTCTTAGTTTCCGATAGGCCCTAGTAAGGTGTTCCTTTTACAAATGCAACTAGACTTTGTCGCCCACCTAAACTTGTGTGGCACCCGAAGTTGATCATGTCGCGGCTTGTACTTGGAATTTGATTTCTTGAAAATGTCATGGAACTACTGGAGAATATGATGGATGTGCTCAATGAAGCTGGTTGCCTTGTCTGTTTTGGATTGGACATGAGCCAAATCTGTGTGAGTAGCTCCAAGTGGCATGGCCATATCAATGGGGCATAGTGGCTGGAATCCCAAGCGCACCTGAAAAGGGTTGTGGCCAATCGAGCTGTGAAGAGCTCGGTTGTAGCTATGCTGAACATAGGGGAGGCGCTCATCCCATATGCGTGGATGATTTGAGTTGTACATGCGTAGATGTGCACAATCATCCTATTGACAACCTCTATTTGGCCATCAGTTTGATGATGGAAGGCTGTGGACTTAGTGAGTTTGGTGTCCAGCATTGACTAGAGACTAGACTAGAATGTACTGAGGAACTGACTGTCCCGATCTGAGATGATATACTGTGGGATCCCAAAGTGCACGCACACTCATTCAAAGAAGAGTTTAGCAGTGGCTTTTGCTGTGATATTCTTCTTGCAAGTCGCCATAATGGCCATCTTTGATAACCTGTCAATGACCACAAAAACACGGTCATTTCCATGCTCAGTGGAAGGAAGGCCTGACATGTAATCCATGGAGATTGATTCCCAAGGCCAACAAGCGGTAGGCAGCGGGGCATAGAGGCCTTTCTTCTTGATGGTCGGTTTGGCACTGGCATAGGCAATACATGATCTGATGTACTTCCCAACATCCTGTCGAGGATTCAGCCAATAGAAATACTTTTGCAGCGCTGCCACCATTTTCTTGACCCCAAAATGTCCAACAGCCCGACTCTAGTGTGCTTCCCAAATCATCTTGGCACGCTCACTTGAAGGAACACAAAGGTGACCCAGGTGGCATAACAAGGCATCCTACAAGTGAAAATTTGGAACATGCTGGCCCTCCAAGAATGTCTGGTATGTGTGGCTGAATTTTGGGTCGCTTTTGTAGAGAAGTGGCCAATCAAAAGTCTTATGCCCACAAGAGTTGAGCACGGTGGTTAACTCCATGATCGGTGGCCGACTGAGGCAATCTGCAACATTATTGGTGCTGCCCTTCTTATATTTGATATTCAAATGGAACTGTTGCAGATATGTAGACCACTTCTGATGGTGATCATTCTGCAATTTCCCTTGGGTCTGTATGAACTGTAAGGGTTGATGGTCTGTGTGGATGAGCGTTTCCTTCCCCAAAATGTAATGCTTCCATTGTAGGCAGTCCTGCACAATGGAATACATATCCTTATCATAACTGGGATACTTCCGTACTGTGTCTGAAAGTGTTTCACTGTGATATTCCACTGGATGCCCGTGTTGAGTAAGGACTGCCCCAATAGCATAGTCAGGGGAATCTGTCTCAACCTCAAATGGTTGTTGCAAATCTGGTAACATGAGCACTCGTGTCATGCAGAGGCAATCTTTCAACTCTATCAATGCCTTCTGTTGAGATTCAGACCAAAATAATTTTTCTTTCGCTCCTCCCTTGGTGACTTGACTCAAGGGCCATGTGATATGAGAAAACCCCAACACGAACCTGCGGTAGAAGTTGGCAAGGCTAAGAAAGCTGCAGAGCTCTATCAAAGTGGTTGGAGATGGTGAATCCCGAATGACTTGGATCTTGACTAGATCCACATGCACCCCCTGTTAATTAATAATGTATCCCAGATACTAAACCCGGGTCATGCCAAAAGTGCATTTTTTCCAAATTGGAAAATAGCTTGTGTTGTCGCAGTTGTTGGAGGACCTGTCAGATGTGGTGGAGGTGCTCTTCCCAACTTTGGGTGAAGATCAGAATTTCATCCAGGTATACCACTACAAATGAGTTGGTGGATGGCTGCAAGATGTCATCCATTAGCCCCATGAAGGTTGCAAGAGCATTCGTCAATCCGAAAGCAATAACCAACCATTCAAAAAGGCCCTCCTTGGCTTTGAAGGAAATCTTCCACATATCAGAGGGTTCGACTGGTACCTGGTGATATCCTGACTTCAAATCAATCTTACTGAAATATTTCTCCCCCTTTAGTTTGTCAAGCAGGTCATCAATCTGTAGAATCGGGTACCCATTATGGACAGTGATCTTGCTCAGCACCCAATAGTCAATACAGAGTCTCCAAGTCCCATCCTTGTTCTATACCAACACGATCAAGCTCCCACAAGGTGATGAACTCAGACGGATGTGACCTTTCTGTAGGAGATCCTGAATATGCCTCTTGATTTCATCATTCTCCAGAACAGAGCACCAATAAATTAGTCCATTGGGTCGCGGCGTACTTAGGGTCCGATCGATGGAGTGGTTGACGTGATAGTGCAAAGGAACCCCTGCGGGGGAGGTGAAGATGTCCTCGTACTCCTCCAGACCTTGTCCATCTATAGCTGTCGTGTGGAGGGGCCCTGTCTGGAGGCCTTGGTCACTGTCTTCTTCTTTCCTTGAGGGCGTATCATCAGGAAATGTAATTTCCTAGTTTTGGAAATGAGCTTACTGCATTGTTTTGTAGTAATCAAAGAGATGGAGGTAGGTGGTGCTACCTCTGGTATCTTGTGCAACTTATTTCCCAATGTAATAATAACAACACAAGGCCTTGATTCATACATAGCATGTCACTTCCACAAGTATGGTTGTCCTAATAATACATCACAAACTTCAAGGGGAGCAATGTCATACAATACCTCATCCGTGAAGGGCTTGATGTTGTATGGAAGGCGACACTACTAGCTCACGCGAAGATCTTGTCCTTGGTGAAGCCACCCGATGGTGTACGGTTGTGGATGTGTTGTGGTCGATAAGCCCAACCACTTCCTGAACACTGTCGAAATGAGGTTCTTTTGTCTCTCACTATTGATAATGAGCTGTAGTGGGGAACCCTTTACCCACATCTGGGAGTCGAAGAGACGCTTCTCCTCCTCTGGATCTTCAGGCTCATTTTTCTAGATCTTGGCAGTAGCAACAGTGGCGTTGGGATCTGCATCAATGATTTGCTTCCCTTTGTCATTCCCCTTGTTGGGTTCTGACTCAAAGTCGAAACATGCATCTGATTCTGAAACCTTCAGCTCAGCCACCAGTGACCGCTTGGCCCGACACTCACTTGTGTTGTGAGTGGAGCTCTTATGGAACTCACACCATTTTCCCGTGTCCTTTTTCAGCTTCGCGGCGCTGTTCTTTGCTTGCAATTTTGGCGGGTTGTCTTGCGTTGCCCCGCCTTGGCTTTGTCCTTTGTTCTATGGTTTAGGGGCACCTTTCCCTTGCTTTAGATTCATAGATCCAAAGTCTCGCTTCTTTTGTTTAAACTTGTGCTCGACCTTGACGGCATATCGGTATGCTATGCCGAGCGAGGAGATGTTCAGGAATTCTATTTCTTCCTGGATGTACTTGTGTTGGCAACCGCGGTATTCAAGTATCAAATGCTTCTTTGAATTCTTGTTCCCCAACTTTGTGCAAAGGGTATGGAAAAGATTGGTGAACTCCAGCACGTCTTGGTCCCTTCCCTGCTGTAGCGCGGTCCACTTTATGTATTCATCCTCATAGCTTCGAACAGGGTAGTATTGCTCCTTGATGGCATCCCAGAATGAATTACAGGGGGGTGCGGCTGAAAATAGAGAGTCAGTATTTTCATCCTTCTGCGTGCAGTAGGTTTACCACCAGTCCTTGTTGTGGGGGGCTACCTTGAGAAGAGTGAAAACAATCTTTTCCTGACTTGAAAATTCATGAACAGAAAAATAACCCTCTAGCAAATTTAACCATTTATCTATAGCATTTGCATCTATCTGACCCTCAAATATGGGGATTTCAAAATTAACTTGTACCTTGAAGAGCGTGGCGATTCCAGAGTAGCCACTGGAAGCCGATGGATCACTTCTAGGTAGCCGCTGAAGGATCCGGGCAAAGTTGTCCATCATCGCGCTCCGTTGTTGCTCATTGGCTTCTTCAAGCAAGATTTTGACAGGATCTCCTGCCCCCTCATCTTTCCTCTCATCTGCCATGGGAGGCCGTCGATATTTGTGAGGCTGGTCTTGCAAAGGTTCGACCAATTCAAGCCCTAACTCCTTATATCTCGACCTCGTTGGGGACATGCAAAGAAAAACAGAGAAAAAGCAAACCGCTCTGATACCACTGATCCGAACTTAAACAGGAATGCAACAAATTATAGAAATAATCATAAACAAAGATATGCAGCGGAAATAATACTTCATTTCATTAATGTAAAATACTGAAATATGCTTACAAAAAATAATGGAAATAAACTAGCTAGGCGATGGTAGCTTATCTCTAAGAAGAGATGTGGTGGCTACATGCCTCTGAACAGTGTTAAAATGAGGCTCAGAGGCCTATTTATTGTTGAGAAACAATGGAAAACCCTTAACATTCCAAAACCTAACCCTAGAAGATGAAACGCCAAATTGTGGGCCCCGTTTTGGTAAATTGGTACATCAACTTCCTGGGGTCGTAACTTTGGCATAAGATCTTTGTTTCACGTGTACAATAGCTCGTTAGAAAGATCTATCCAAGCTCTAACACTTTGGGAAGGGAAACATCAATCGATGTATCCATGTTAGCCCCAAATTTCCTATAAAATGTCGTTTAGGGCCTCAAAACAGCTCCGGAAGTTCGGGACCTGAAAAATTGCTAAAAATAGAAAGTTGTGCTACAATTAAGGAAACTGAAAATGCTGAAAGAAATAATGGTGGGGGTCTAGACAGACTTGGCAGGTGGCCACCAATATCCACCTGGATCAATATCATCCATGATTAAAAGGACAAGTGGAGTCCACTAATAAAGTTATTGAAGCAATTCTCACCAAAATTGTGTGTTTGCATAGAAGAGACTGGGCATAAAAGCTTCAAGAAGCTTTATGGGCACACCCTACCACATAGAGAAACACTACAGGACATACTCCCTATGAAATTTTTATGGGAAGCAAGTCGTATTTCCTATTTAGTTCCAGATAAATAACTTCAAGATAATAATTAAATTAGTTCTTGATCTATCTGAAGCACACAAAGAAATAATGGAGTCAGTAAATGAACTAGATGAGATAATACATGATGTTATTCAAAGAACTAACATCGTTCAACAAAAAATATGCAGGTGGCATGAAATGTACATAAAGGAAATAAAATTTCAACAAGGGGATTGGGCATTACTTTTGACTCAAAGTTTAAAGGTTTTCAAAGAAAATTTCAAACTCATTGGCTCAGGCCTTATGAGACTGAAATGGCCTTTGATAATGGTGTAGTCAAGTTCAAAACCATTGATGAAGAAAGAGTGTCATTCCTTGTAAATGGTCATCAATTGAGAATCTACCACAAGCCATTGAAAAAAGAACAATTTCTTAAAAACCTACAAGACAATGTTGATTTGAAGATGATTAGGAAGGATTTCCCTTCCTGCCCAACTTGATGTGTAAATATTTTCGTTTTATTTAAATATATATATATATATATATATAAACAAAAAAATGTTGTATAAACATGAAAACTAACTCTGTTGGCATGTTTATACAAAACATTTAGGGTGAAAACGAAGTATTTTGGCACTTTAATTTATTCTTTTCAATCCTATTCTAATTCCCATTTTATTTTTATACTTCTCTTTCTTTTTGAATAAGTAGGTATAGAATTAATGAGAATACACAATTTTTACACAATTTTGTAGCTCACATTTATAGGAATCACCAACTAGGACAATTGAAGAGTTCAAGAGAGGGGGAAGATAACACCTACAATTGAAGCACATGGAGCCAATTCAAGTGACAACAATCAAGTGTTAGAATCACAAATTCAAGGGTATGAAAATATTAGACTTAGAAATAAATGTAAAGCATTAGATTATTCTAACTTCAGACTGAGTTATAAACATTATATCACATGAATGAAATCTGAAGTGAAAGAGGAAAATTACCATTCATAATTACATGAACACTCCATTTTAACCCTGCCTACTAATGTCCACTTAATATCATCTCCTCTCAACACTATTCTTCAAATAGCCATTGTACTCTCTCCCATATCATTCTCTCATATTCATCCTTAGAACTAATATCATTTTGAAACTTGTCAAGGAAGCAACTGTGAAGAGAAAGTTTTGCCAACATGGAGGTCATCGTCTGAACATAGTCGAATGGGAGAAAGTTTATGCAAGGTTGTTCATAGGTCAGAAAAATCCTCTACTAAGAGCAATGGCTAAATTTCATAGAAACATTTGATGGCCATGATAGGGAGGTGACCAAATCCTTTGCTCGAACTTTTGATGGAATAGAGGCAGAAATCAGATATTAAAATTGTGGTGACAAAGTCCTTATTAGATGAAGTAACTAGACTACCAAGAATTCGTGGAAGATGGTTCAGAAACAGGGGCATCAAAGGTAGCGAATGGAATGTATTCTTGAAGAAGAAAGGTGTGGACACAATTGTTTTCAAAAAGTGTATTCCAAGAACAACTTTGAAAAATAAATGGAGAAATTTTTAATTAAGTATCGAGAAGTTTATCACCTGTGAGGAAAGGTTTGGTAGTATGTTTTTTATAATTTTAGATTAATGATGCATTTTCTAGAGGGAAACGAAATTAATCTACCTTATTTTTTACTTAATAGTCTAAAGAAGATGTCTAGCAACACTAAAATGGAAATTCAATTCATCGAAAGCACTTTATATCATCATGGCCTTGTGAAAATGCTTATTGAAGCCAATCTTGAGAGCATAGGAGATAATTGGAATAATTTCCTAATCAGAAATCATTTCAAGGAGTTAGAGGAGGAAGATCCTTGTGAAAATAAGATAAAAAGAAGCAGAAGGAAATTGCTAGCAAATCCTGTTGAAAATATCATTGATAACCCTACTAATAATTCATCTCTACAACTAGAACAACACTCAGAGGATGAGATTCACCTAATGAATATTTTAGAAAACATAAAGAAACAAAATGTTAGAAGAAAGAAAGTTAGCACAAAGAAGAAGCTTTTATCCACTATAAGAAGAAGTGCTAGACATAATAAAACAATCAAGGATTCAACTCAATAGTTTATAGAGGTTGTTAATTTTGAAGAAGAATAACAGATGAAGGTTCCATCACCCACTATTCTTACACCAATCCATAGTTGAAAAGGAGAACACCAAAGATTGATCCAGTTCAACTGGAAATATATGATTACGTTGAGTCTATAGAGAGAAAAGATGTAGAAAAGGCATATTCTTCAGCAAACCATGAAAAAGAAATCTAGTCTAACAGTCCACAAGAACCTCCAATTGTGAAAACTCTGAAACACGAACTCATTAAGTTGGAGGCACGGAATAGACATTTAAACAAGTAACATGAGACATTAAATATGAAAAATGAGATACAAAGCACCGAGAATGATTACGTTCTTTTGCGTATGGGTTTATGGTATGAAAAGAATGAGAAATTAAAGGAAAGGAATAAGTATCTTTAAAGAAATGTCATCAACTTAAAATGTAGTGTTCTGATGAAGAAGCCCAGATTGAGAGTTCCTAGAAAGAAGGTAAAAATGACAAACTTGGATGTTCTTGCCCAAGTTTATGAGAAAGTGTAATGATAGAGAAAGACCACCAGTTTTTAGTTTTTTCATCAGGACATGCAATGACCTCCGTGTGGGTGAATGTTGAGCCTCATAGTTGTTTCCTTTTTTATACCTTTTTCACTCATTTCACCTAATTTTGACCACAATAATCACTCCATGGGCATCGGATAACAATAATAATGGCATGACAGGTATATATTTTTATTTTGCTTTATAAGTTCATAATGTTCCTTATTGTAATCTAATATTTATTTCAGCTACCACAACATGGTGATTCTGTAACTAACATCTGATTCTATAGCTAAGCTCATGGTTTTCTAGGTTTCAAAGCGTCAACATGAGTGAGAAATATATGGAAAGGTGGATAAATATGTGTACAAGTATTTCCTCCTATCTACATGAACTAGATTAGCGAAGGAATATTCCAATGACGTATCCAATGGAAAAGTCAACTATGTTAGCCAAATTGAACGAGCAAGAAATGATATCCACACCTCATGATTTTATTTGTCAAATAGAAAATCATGAGAAGGTATCATGATATTTTCTTTTATGTTTAATTGTAGTATTATTTTATTGAGTTTTAATCTCTGAACATTTATGATACAGGCTTATAAAAGACTGTGTAGCAGATGATTTACAGTGACTTATGTTATGTGATAGCGATAATTAAAAACTTTGATTTCAAATCAATTACAAGATATCCTTTTTGTTTCAATGTGTGGAAAAGTGTTGATTTCAATTCACAACCATCTGCTTGTGGAGGACCCCCTCAAGCAGTCCGGCTTTCCAATTTATTTGTTGTTTTTTTCATTAGAATTTCCACTTAACTTAGTTCATTAGCTATTTTTTATTAAGTAGATGCATCTCTTAAAATCTTTTCTTTGTGTTGATATTAGATTTCATCAGAGGATTTGAATGATAACTTTGGCGTATGGATTGAATCTAAGAGTATTGAAATTGATAAGATTATGTACATAAAATAGGATTCTGTTTTATAGAATAAAGAATTTATTTTCAGTTTGTATTCATATTCGATTTATAATTCAAGTGAGTGTCACTATTTTCAAGAAATGTTTCGATTTGTTTTGATCTGTTCATGAAAAGAGAGTCTTGTATTGATTTAAGATTCTTAAAAAACATAGTGATAGATATGCAATATAATTTGAAGAGTTTCATGAATTGAGTCTTATTATTTTTTGCAAGTGTGAAATTGATTGTCTAGATGAGGAGTTTGATTGTTTTCTTTTTGAGTTTTATTTCTTAGACATCATTTTCATAAGAATGTGCTCATATTTCATAAGATTAATCTCAATAATGAATTAAATCATATTCATTTCAATTTGAATAATTAAAGGCTTCTAGCACAAATAGTGCACTTAACTTCGTGAGTCTACTGATCCTAGACAATATTTCATGTAACAATTTAACAAATTAAATTGGTAAACAAAAGATGAGATGATAAAGGAAAGAACCAAGATAATGTATGCATGCATCTATTTTCTCAATTAATGTCATGTCATCATTTGTAACAATAAGCATGGAGAATTTGTCTGGAAGCATGGTCAATGACATGATGGATCTCTTTCATTGAAGAAAATGAAGAAAGGCATGATCCACTCACTGATAAAGGTCAAAATGAGAAAATTCCTTATATGGAGTATGAGGTGGTTGACAAAGAAAATATATAAAGAAGCATATGAGGTAAAGAGATCAAAGGTAGAAGGACAACATGGACACTAGGAATCAACATCTGACAGATCTGTTGAAGGCATCTCCCAGATGAAAGCATAAGAATTTTGATAAAGGAAGAAAGAGATCAAAGGACCCTTCATACCTGGAAAGGCCTTGGAGATGTGAAAATGTAGGATACTAATTATTCAAGCCAACAATATGTCATGATGGAAGGCCATCTCGTAAGGTACTATTTGATTTAATGTTATACTTTGATTTCTTCAATAATATGTAGATGAGCTCACACAAGGCTATTGGAACAAGGGTTGTAAGTACAAGTAAAAATAACATTCATGTGGTGGATGGAAATTCCTAAAACAAACATGATGAAGAAGTAGTCATATGATGAAGGTTCTAGTATGTATGAAGAAGGACACTTTCCATAAATAAAGGAATGAAATGACAAACTATGAAGGAAAGTAATCCATGGATGATTCCCTACAAAGAAGAATCTTAAGTAAATTTCACGAGATGAAGGAAATAAAGTGATTAAGAATTTGAAGGATGCACAAAGAAGAATAAGTTGATGGCAAGGGGAGTCACTAGTTGAGGGGGAGCTCTGACAAGTCCCTAATTAAGAGGGATCTTGGGAAAGTTCCTAGCCAGAGGGAGCTTGGACAAGTTCCTGGCCAGAGCGAGCTTGGGTACATTCTTTCATAGGAATGGAAATATCTTCCGTAGTTGAGAGGGAGAGATAAACATAACATTCTTGCCTTCACTTGGGAAGAAATAATGGATGATTGGATAGTCATGTGGCATCCAAATCTCTTTGAGGATGTGTAGGGAATCCAAGATAAGAGTAGGAAAGAGGACTGATATTATTTGAGGGATGGGGACCCAAGTTAAGCATAGTACAATAAGGTCATACTCAGTGAACACTTGGGTGGGTATGTACCTTGAGACAAAATGATGAAGGTGTCTATAATCATTGGTATCAACAACATTTGTGCTCTCATCTATTGAGAGATAGAGTTGTGAGTCAATGCCTTGTTGTGGAAACAATGCTGGTTACTATGATGCTATAAGAGATGGATTGCTAATATGATTTCTCCTGTGTGAATTATTCAGATTGAAGATGTCCAAACACCTTGTAATAATTTATGAATACCTCCCTAGTTAAGATGGACTATTGAAGAAAGTGTAACTAGGTTTAATCTTGATAAATGTAGATTTGATCTTTGTACTTGTAAAATAAAGGAAATTTTTTTTTTTTCATTTACAAAAATGAGTTTGTTGCTCATTACATAGGTCTATACATGTAGAAGTGTTATAGAAAAGTCAAAGAGTCAATGTAATTATGAAATACCCATTTAAGGGAATGTTAAACTATGTAAAGTAATGTAATAGAATCCAACAAATATTTCAAAGCGGCCCTCCAACTCAAATACAATTGTGCTCTTCAAGTCAGCTCAAGAAATAAATTTTTATGCACAAATGTCAAGTCGGCCTCACCAAGTGATCAAGTCGTCCTAAGAGGAAGGACAAACTCCTATATATAGGGGAATATGACATCACCACTATACCATCAAGTGATCTCTGAAATCAATGAAGAGAAAAGCCAAGAAAGAGGTGTGAGAAAGGGAAAGATGCTTCTACAAGAGCAAAGAAGAGAAGAAAGAAATCTGAATTGTGGAAGAATGTTTTATGGCTCTTTTCTATTCCACATGCGAGGAAGGAAGGATATTTTTGTGGTCATATCAGATCTAAATGTTTTAGAAACTTAAGAAGGGTTAAATTGGGCTAAAGAGAGGCTTTGAATAGGCATCAATCTCCCATGAAGTAGGTTCCATCTCAAGAAAATGAAAGGAGAAGAAAAATGAGGTCAACTACAAGCCTAAATCAGCCACATGTGCAAGAATCCATATCTAGATTAGGGTTTAGAGGATCTGCCTCTAAATCAAAATTATACCTCAAGCAAGAGCCTTGTTATCTAGAATTAGTATCACAAGAAGGTAGACTATAAAGCAAGGAAGAGAAAGAAAAGAAGACACCAAAATAGAGGTCTCTAAGGGGACCTAGGGTTTCTCCATTAGTTCTACTAGTTGCTCGAAGAAGTGCGAAAAAAAAAATCAAGGTGCAGTGCAGAAGGAGGCATGAGTTGAAGGACAAGGTAAAAGTGAGTATGTCTTATGCTTGGAGGATCTACTTGTCAAGAGTCTTGGGTTTGGCATTTGTCAATTGAAGCTTGAATAAGATAAATTTATCGAAGTGTTTCATCTCTCGGTGAGAGCTGTATTTCCATGGCCCAGAGCCAACATCATGTGTTCTTGTATCCTTTTATTTTCGTAATTGTTTGATGTAAGAAAACACATAGTGATAATAATAAGAGAAGATTGTGATAACAAGAAAAGTAAAAGTACTTGACAAATTGTTATCATCATGAGAAGAATCTCATTATAACCCAGATGCCTTATACTCTTCAACATGGCGGACTATTGAAACATTGAGTACCATGGGTGGCTTTGGTTGGATATAGTTGACTAATGTGGTTGACTATGTTTGACTATTAATATAAATGAATAATGATGATAAGTGATTATTTTTAGCTTAAGTTGAAGAGTGTTAACTGTCAAACATAGTCAACCACATTAGTAAGCCAATGCATTTTAAGCCATATTGATATCAATATTATTGAACATTTCAAACATCGATTATAGACCAACATGGTTTAACCATGGGCAAAAATGGTTATCTTTAATAATTGTTTGACTAGTTTTGGGCATGGTTGACAATAGTTGTTAATTTTCACCATGTTTAAATATCATTTATTGTATATTGACTATGAATCATAATGGTTAACAATTATATGATTATATTTCACCATGGTATCATTATGGCCAGACATGATTAACTATGCTTGAATATGATTTGACTATGATTGGTCATTATTTAACAATGGTTTCACTATGTTAGACTATAGTTGAATATGAAAGACTATACTTGACCATGGTTTGAATAGAATTTGACTATGTATGACCATATTTTGAATATGTTTTTTTTATTGTTAACCATGATCTGACTATCATTAAAATTGTAATGGTGGTTGTTGACTTAAGCATGGTTATGATGGTTAACCACAACTAGCTAATATAGGGTTCCATGGTTAAGACTTGCTAATATGTTTTGAATATAAAAAATGTTGTCATTTGAGACAAATTGGAGACCATTAAAAACTATGTGCAAATAATATAAATCTATATTGGAAGCAAACTATTATCAATATGTTTTTAATATTAATGTGAATTTTTTTGTTTAAATTCTTATTATACTACTTATTATTGATGTTATTAAATGTTGATAATAATATTATTAATAGAATTAATATTAACATAAAAATAAATTGTTATATAAAATATTATAATATATTAATTATTATCAAATTTTAAGGTCATGGTCGAGCTAAACACCAAATTGGTTTATGAGATCCTCTTGTTTGTAGGATAAGAGACCCACCTCCTCTGCAAAATTGGTGTATGAGACTCCATTTTTATGCGACAAGAGACCCACCTCCGCAACTAAATTGGTATATGAGACCCCCTTGTTTGTGGGACAAGGGACCCACCTCTTGTTTGTAGGATAAGAGACCCATCTCCTCTTTGAAATTGGTGTATGATACCCCAACTTTTATGCCACAAGGGACCCACCTCTGCAATGAAATTGATGTATGAGACCCGCTTGTTTGTGGGACAAGGGACCCACCTCCATGCAATGATTTGATTCATAAGCCTACTAAGGCATACATACTCTACCCCCCTCTTGCATTCAACATGTAACCTCTTAGAAAGAAACACATGCTCTTAACCATTAGGCCCACTCAAAGTGTATAATATATATGTTAACATAATTAATATATATATCATAATTAATGTAATAACTTTAATTTAATAAAGTATTAATGGAACATTATTTCAATTATTAATAATATTACTTTTAATAATATTATTAATATTATTATAAATGTTAATATTAACCTTGAAATATTTTCTAAAGAAAATAAGAGTGGTAATTATTATTAGTGTTATATAATTGTTATTAATATTACATAAATGTTAATATTAACATTTCATGAGATTTCATATCAAAATAATTTTAATAATAATCAGTAATAACTATATTAACCATTACTATATTAACTCATGTTATTAAAAATACCTAAATTATTATTATTTATATTATTATTAAACCTAAACCTAATGTTATTGATGCAACATTGTTATAATTAGTAATAATTTTTATTAATTTTTTTTATATATTAATATTCAATATTATTGATATTAGTGCTACATAATTATTATTAACTTTACATAAGTGTTGTTATTAATAAATACTAACCTTAAAATATTTTTAATTATAAATGGATAATAATATTATTAATTATTATTATTACTAACCAATATAGTAATACTTTATTATTATTAAAATAAAATTTAATATTATTAACTCAATACTATTAAACCTTTTATTAAATCTAATATTATTAAGACTCGACCTAATATTGTCAAACCTAATTATTAAAAATGTTATGAAATACTAATTTCTTCATCCTTGTAATGATCGAAATTGGCATTGAGAGCATTGTGATTTTCATGCCACACTACATTATCGACAATACTTTTTGTAGTTTTATAACAATATATTTTGGTTCATTGCACTAATCCAAAATGGATCTAACATAGACTTATAAGTCTATGAATTCCCCTCACATAGGAAAAATGGAAGTCAAAGGATGCTCCTGGAAATAGTCTCAATGCATAGATCTCTTCATTCTAAATCTAATGCAATTTAAATGGGTGAAAATAGACTTCGGATGAAGAAGTAATTGTAAAACTAAATTTGCCCATTGTCCTTCGAAAATGAGGCAATTTCTTATAAATGGGACTTAATGGAGAATATGTTTTCCTTAAGGAAATGTTGCATCGAAAAGGTTCCAAGGGAGGACTTAGACCGAAGGCATTAAGGATCCCCAATTAGCGATCTCCGATATCTTGCATCAAAGGAAGGCGTACATGCGATATTGGTACCCGGGCAGAGCGACTTGTGATAGCGATAAAGAAGGATCGACGATCAACATCTGCAATGTGTGTGTGTATATATATATATATATCACATCGAAACCATACATCGGACGTCGCACAGACCTCAGGCTGTTGTGAATTGCGATTGTGATCAGACATATAAAGTGATTGCAATGGCATATCGACAGTCGGATCTAGGATCAGATTAACGGTCGGGAATTAATCACTAATTGCAATTGTAGGTGTCAAGTGATGGCATGTGATGAACACAACGATTGTGATACGCTGATAAAGCGATAGCAATACGCCGATGCGATCGGCGATCGGCGATCAGATCGCACAATACAAAGGGTCGTTAACATACACAACATGTGATTGCAATATACAATAAGAGGCATGGACCCAATGAGATTATGAATACGATTGCATATTATTTAAAGTCTGGATTTTTGGATTTTCAGTGTATTCTTGTGTATTGATGTTTTTGGCCATTTCTTCGGTTTTAAGCATTCCACCTGTGAGATTGGGATTTGTGATGATAGGACAGACCCGATAGGTTTATCAATGTGATTGAATTCATTTTGAAGTCTGGTTAAATGGATCATGATGCATTTGCCTATGTATTCTATTATTTGGTGATTTTAGGGATTTTTCCACAAGAAGGCCAAACGACTGTGTTGCCCGTGCTTGTCGATTCCTTTGTAACTATCCTCATTCTAAAATCATTCTGCCATGGTGTAAGTGGGCGTTTTGTAACAATGATGCATTGTAATAGGAATGCATTATATGCAGAGAGCCACAGAGCCAGATGGCCAGTTGCAGAGCCACAAAGCGAGAGGGTGAGAGGGCTAGTCGAAGAGATAGAGGGATGGTTACACACAGAGAAATATATAGGAAGCCGTAGAGCCGAAAGGATGCCTCACAAAATCCAGAGAGCATAATGGAAAGAAAATGTTTTTGAAATTGCTTGGAGGTCAAGCTAAACTAGAATCTTGTGAAAGTCGAGATGCCACCAGAGGTTGGGGTGATGGAAGAGGGGTGATTTCCTAGAAAGCTGAGCATAGAAGAGTTTCAGAGCACAGAAGGCCAAAGAGCCTTAGATTTGCAGAGTGCCACGAGAGGTTCGAAGGACAACGAAAGAGCCACCAAAGGTTGGAAGCTTGACAAAGAGCCGAGAGACATAGTCGAGATGTTATGCTTCTTAACCTGCAAAGCAATACCGAATAGAGAATATGCGAGAAAAATACCCAGAACACAGAATATGTGAAGAAAATATACCCAGAACACAGAATAGCAATGATTTTATTACTCAGAGAGAAATGTTCACAGGCCTCTTCGAGGGGGCAACCTCCAATAGAGCAGAGCTCGATTACAACACAAGACACGATACTCCTCGCAGGGAGTCTCTATCCTTTATATATGACTCATACATGAAATACCACGGGTCAATACCGTGGGTTTTATTAATACCATCTATCTAATACTACCGCCCATTTACCCTTTATTTAATACTACCGCCCATTTGCAACTAACTGTGGTCCCTTCATTAATTGCGGGTTAACCACTTAAAAATATTAATATGGGCTTTATTGACTCTTGACTATGACGTGATCCCATGACATGAATAAGGGGGTTAGGGTGGGACCCTAACATGCCCTCCCCCTTAAGACTAGCCTTGTCCTCAAGGCTGAAGCTGCGGAAACTGCTGAAGAATAGTGGCTGGTTCCCAAGTTACATCTTCCGGAGAGGTGTCTTTCCATTTGACGAGGACTTCCTTAATCATGCGGTCGCGCAGGTGCTTGTCTCGTGTGTCTAGAACCTGTTCCGGTTGAAACCAGATTGACCCTTCCTCGTCCAATTCCGGTAGACTGGTTTGAACTCGACAATTGTTCCCAATCACTTTCTTGAGGCACGATACATGGAAAACTAGGTGGATTTTTGCTGTAGGTGGCAAAGCCAACTTGTAAGCCACTTCTCCAATGCGCTGAAGTACTTGGTATGGTCCATAGAATTTTGGAGAGAGCTTTTGAAAACCCTTGTCTTTGAGTGATGTTTGCTTATAGGGTTGCAGCCTCAAAAAGACCTGATCCCCTTCTTGAAATTGGTGCTCTAAGCGATGTTGGTCAGCCTATTGCTTCATACGGTTCTGAGCTTGATGAAGATTCTCGTGCAGGTGGGTGAGCATGGTCGCACGGTGTTGTAGGAGTTGATCCACGGCTTGTACTTTGGAGCACCCCGTGAGATAAGAAGTAGGGAAGGCGGAAGTTGACCATAGACTGCTTCATAGGGAGTCATTTTGGTGGTGGCATGATAGTTGGTGTTATACCACCATTCCTCCAGAGGTAACCACTGTACCCAAAGGTATTTCTTTTCTGAAGTGAAACACCTAAGGTAGGTTTCTAGACATTTGTTGACTGCTTCGGTTTGACCATCTGTTTGCGGATGATATGAAGTACTGAGTTTGAGTTGAGTGCCTTGTATTCTGAAGAGTTCCTGCCAAAAATTACTGGTGAAGATTGGGTCGTGGTCGGACACAATAGAAGTGGGCATGCCATGCAGTTTGAAGATCTGATCCATGAAAGTTTGGGCAACCAACGTTGGTGTAAATGGTTGGGGTAGGGTGCAGAAATGAGCATACTTCGACAGTCGGTCCACAACCACCATGATGACTGACTTGTTCCCAGACTTTGGAAGACCTGTAATGAAATCCATGGAGACCTCCGTCCAAATTGACGCTAGAATGGGCAATGGTTGTAATGTGTCTGGTGTGTTGACTGTTTCCCCTTTGTGGCATTGACAGACGTCACAATCTGCTACGAAAGTAAGGATGTCCTGTTTCATACTGGTCCAAAAGAATGATCTTCTGGTGCGCGCATACATCTTCTGAAAGCCTGAATGTCCTGCAATGGGCGATGAGTGCAATTCTGCCAAAATGCTACGTTTGAGGGTGGATGTTGGTGATATTACGACTCTGTCCTTGTAGCGAAGAATATCATTCTGCCACGAGTAGCCCTTGCTGGAATTAGGATCCACCTGCAATTGAGAAATAAGTTGGGAGAGCCCTGGATGTGAAAACCATTCCTTGCGAGCTTCTTCAATCCAGTTTGGAATTGGGAGGGAAATTGTGAGCCGTGTACTTTCCTCCTCAAATTGGCGCGACAATGCATCTGCTACTCGGTTGTCTTTCCCTTTCTTGTAAATGATCTCATAATCATATCCCAGCATTTTGGCGAGCCACTTGTTTTGTTGTGGGGAAGATAGGCACTGCTCCAGAAAATATTTAAGACTGTGATGATCTGTGCGGATTTGGAAACGTCGACCCAACAAGTAAGGTCGCCAGGTCTCTACTGCATGTAAGATGGCCATCATTTCCTTCTCGTAGGTAGATTGGGCCAGATTCCTCCCACTTAGTTGTTGGCTGGTGAAGGCCAATGGTCGCCCTTCCTGCATTAAAACCACTCCAATACCTGTTCCCGATGCATCACATTCAATGACAAATGATTTGGTGAAGTCCGGTAGGGCTAAGACTGGGGTGGTACACATGGCGTTTTTGAGCGCGGTAAATGCCTGTTGTGCTTCCTCGGTCTAGAAGAAGGAATTTTTCTTGAGGAGTTGAGTGAGTGGTTTCGCTATGCGACCATAGTTGCGGACAAATTTCCGATAATAGCCTGTGAGACCCAAAAATCCTCTCAAGCTCTTCAATTTCTTCGGTTGAGGCCATTCTTGCATTGCCTGGATCTTTTTGGGGTCCACCTTGACACCTTCACGTCCCACAATGTGGCCAAAATACTCAACTTCTTTCATGCCAAACTCACACTTAGACATCTTGACAAATAATTTATGCTTGTGGAGTAGTTGCAATAGTAGATCTACATGCTGAAGATGTGCCGCCCAGGTGCCACTATAGATGAGAATGTCATTGAAGAAGACCAGGACAAATTTTCTGAGATATGGTTTGAGGATGTGATTCATAAGACTCTGGAAAGTAGAAGGGGCATTGGAGAGACCAAATGGCATGACCAGGAACTCATAATGGCCTTCATGAGTTCTGAAAGCCGTCTTGGGAATGTCGACTTCCTTCATGCGAATTTGGTGATAGCCAGAGCGAAGATCCAACTTGGTGAAGAATTGCGCCCCATTGATTTCATCCAGCAAATCGTCAACCACCGGAATGGGGAATTTATCTTTGACTGTTAATTTGTTGAGGGCCCTGAAGTCAGGACACATCCACCACTCCCCATCTTTCTTGAGGACCATGACCACTGGGGATGAATAAGGACTAATGCTGGGACGAATGACACCTGCTTCCA
>APFE030318585.1:22263-51982 GCA_000404065.3 Pinus taeda | reverse complement strand
GCTTAGTGGAAAATTCTTAATTGCTTTTCACTGGTTGTTTACATTCCACCATCATAATTTCAAGTTTGTTTCATGAAGCATCTAAATGGCCCTGTAACTCCAGCTACTCAAACTCAAGACTTCAAGAAACCAATAGCCACAGACTCCATTGCCCAATGGACTAACTTTATCTGTAGATCTTCACTTTAAAAACAGCAAGACATCCTTCCAACCAAACATAAACCAAAACCCATACTTCACAGCTAGCCTAAAATCTCCATAGAACAGAGACAAACCTTAAAGAGAGAGCCCTCTCTGATTACAGCTGGGCTAGAAGTTGTAATCCAAAGATTGGTTAGGGGTTACCCCGGCCGTATTCCCTTGGGAGTCATAGGGAACAACCTGGGTGTTAACAGCTAGAAGAGGAGGAAGAAGATGAAGTCTAATCAGCTCCAATCTATAGCCCTAGAAACTTGCATTGGAGAAGGACAACTGGATGAAGGTGATTTGATTTAACACATACTCTAAAATCCAACTCCAAACACCTTGTCCTTAGAAGAAGTAGTGAAGGAAACCAAAAGAAACCATCGTATTGATCTATGCTTAGTTGATTCAAACCCTACTCATGTCAAGACAGTAGAATTTAGCCTTGAAAGAACTTTGAAAATCAACCCCTCTCTTTCGATACACCAAGAAGAAGAGTTATGTAACATGCTAAGGGAAAATTTGGATGCCTTTACTTGGAGTTACAAAGAAATGAAGGGAGTGCACCCCTTTGTGTGTACTGACCACATTTATATCAAAGAAGGTTGCAAACCAGTACGACAACCCCAAAGGAGAATGAATCCAGCTCTCAAAGATATATTCAAAGAAGAACTGCAAAAGATGTTGGATGCATGATTCATTTACCCTATCTCGGACAATGAATGGGTTTCTCCTTTGGTGTTGGTTCCAAAGAAGAATGGGAAGTGGAAGATTTGTGTTAATTACAGAGAGTTAAACAAAGCAATAAAGAAGGACCATTTCCCTCTACCTTTCACTGATCAAGTGTTAGATGGCTTGGAAGGGTAATATTTTTTCTCTTTCTTAGATGGGTTTGATAGGTAAAATAAAATCCAGATTAGCCTAAAGGACCAGAATAAAAACACCTTCACCTGTCCTTGGGGTACTTTTTCTTATAGGGTCCTTCGTTTTGGTCTGTGTAATTCCCCTGCCACTTGCCACAGGACAATCTTGAGTATCTTAGTGGAGCTAGTCCATGATGTAGTGGAAATTTTTATGGATGAGTTTACACCCTATGGATGTGATTTCTAGGAGGCTCTCTCCAACTTGGGTAAGGTGCTAAACAAATGCATTGAAATGAACTTATCACTTAGTCCCAAAAAATGTGAGTTCCTAATGACTGTAGGGACTATTCTAGGTCACTCAATATCCCAGAAAGGATTGCAGGTCAACCCAAATAGCCATCATTCAAAGGGTCCTAGTTCTACAAAAACAAAGGGATGTCAGAATTTTTCTAGGTTTATCCGGAGACTATAGGAGATCCATAAAAGAATTCAACAAGTTATCTTCTCCTTTATTTGGGTTATTGGCCAAAGACTCTGAATTTTTATGTTCAAAAAGCTATCAAGAAGCCTTGGACACCCTAGAAGACAAGTTCACTACCGAACCTATTCTCCAAGGCCCAAATTGGGATCTTCCTTTTCATATACATCCCAATGACTCTCACAAAGCCATAGGAGCAACTTTAGGCCAAATAGATGACAAGCTACCTTATGCCATTTACTTCATTAGTAAGAATCTATCAAAATCTGAACTGAACTACACATTGACTGAAAAAGAGCTCCTAGCAGTTGTACATTCATTGAATAAATTTAGGCATTACATTGCTAGTTAGCAAACATTTGTACATACTGGCCATGCTGCAATTAAATACTTAATGAATAAACCTCATGTAAATGCCTGGATTATTAGATGGTTTATTTTATTGCAACAATTTTATTTAACTATCATTAATAATCTTGGCAAGGAGAATGTTGTTGTAGATATTTTATCCAAATTGACTTTTCCTGCAGGGTAGGAAAGAATGGTTGATGATCAGTTACCACATGAACACTTATTCACCATTTCATTTCTCTCTCCATGGTTTGCTGACATAGAAAATTACTTGTTGTCTTCACAATTTTCACCAAATTTTTCCTCCAAGGAAAAGAGCAAGATGATAAGGAAGATCTCCCCATTCACTTGGATTGGGGGCAATCTCTTCAAACTAGGTCGAGATCAAATTCTGAGAAGATGCGTTAGGGAGGAGGAAGTCTTTGACATCCTTTTGATCTATCATGATGGGCCTTCTGGCAGTCACTTTGCAGCCAAAAGAACAGCATTCAAGGTACTAGAAGCTGGTTATTAGTGTCCCACTATTCACCAAGATGTGAGGAGGTATACAATTGTTACACGGTGATTTGTCACTCTCTTTTCACTCCCCATTCCTGATCCTGAAGAACCCTAGTAGTCACTACTATGTTATACTTTCACCGTGAAACCTTTGCTCTTTCATCTCTTGAAGTTTGAAGAAAGTAGTCCCCACTCCCTTCAGAACATTTCTAGAGAATCCTTCTTAAAATGCAATTTTTAAGCACAACGCTCTTTCCCAATGTCTCACCTATGCCGATGGTGGAGTTTTACACTGTAACCTGCCTCAATTAGTGCTACTATTATCCCAATACCCACGTCGGTCTACTTCTAGAAATTTTTTATAGTAGGAAATGGAGTTTCACATCTAGAAACTTCTAGTGGCGATGTGATAGATGTTTGTTTGGTTGGATAAGGGTCGATAACTCCATATAAAGTTCTTTCCCCCTTAAAGTGGACCTTCCCAAGGAGATAAGACCTTCTTCCCCCTTGAGTGGATCTCATTATTATCCTACTCTCCCTATATAAACAACATCCTCTTACCCTTTTTGGTTACATAGACAATACACCACATAATGAAAGTGGTGGAGAGATAGAACTAGCTGCAAAATTATGAAATATTAAGCTTTTGATAGAAGAAGATTAGTCTTAAATGACAAAATAATAGTCTTTGGTAGCTAAAGCATGAGGAGAGAGAGTTAGAGCTTGGAAGCCATTTCATGCCAAGGTAGAGGAGGTAAAGAGTGCTGAAAAGGCATGTAGTAGGGCTTGGCTACCGCAAAGGAGATCTCCAACATCAAGGCTTCGGTTGTATTTCTCTTTGAAGTTTATTTTAATACAAATAATGCTTTATTTCCTATATCGGGTGTAATATTACATTTGATAGCTTAGAACTCCTTGAACTTTTAAGTATATTAGATTCGATTTTATGCTATCACATTTGTTGTTGTTTCTTCCATGTTTGTTTCATTTACTTGAATGAAAGGAATGAAAGGAAGTTGAAGTGAGGAAGCAACATCACCATCAAGTGCATTAGCATTATAAGAGGTAGGCCCTCTTGTCTGATTCTAATCTAAGGAAATTTACATTAGATTATCTTGTTTGTGGCTAGGTCCTCTCTCTTGGGCTAAAGGGATCATCTCTATCTGCAGAGAGGATATTCCTACTCCACAAATTGGAAACCATACTAGGGAACTAACATCTCCTTTTCATCAATCTATTTTTTCTACTTATGTGCCTAATTTGTTTATTTGTGGTCTTCTGGATCTGTATTGACCTGTTTGAAGGCATACAAATGCTAGCCCACCCTATGACGTCTTAAGTCTGGCCCTGTGTGAAGTTATTTTTTATTTTTTCTTTGAATCCCTCAATCAACGCTAGTTTCAACCAAACAATCGTGCCGATCATGACGATCAGCACTAGTTTTATCCTAACAGTTGCACGATTAATGCTAGTTTCAGCCAAAAAGCCATGCCGACTTCTGAGTTAAGAAAAAATCAGAGTTTCTCCCATTCTAGTCCCAATGTTTCTTGACCCTCAGACTCTCTTCTTTTGCCCAAAAGTGACTAGGATGCTTTGTTTGCTAGGTTTGATTGATTGATTGACTTAAAGTTTCATTGCTTGATTTTTTGAGTTTTTCGGATGGTTTATATGATCCCAGGGCATCTAGGTCAATTACCATTCATTTGTTTGTGTACTCATTATTTCAAGTTCCTGATTTGCTGCTTCATTTAATTCATCTTTCAGTTGCAACATCTTGATTGCTTCATTTTCGATTGAATGAGTGAAAGATTCTCGTTTGTTCTCTTCTTTTGAGTGTCTCTTTTCTCTTTCCAAGCATAGATTACATTGTTTGGTTTGTTGATTGAAACATTTATGTGTTTGTTTTGCTTGATCTAGGGAAGAATTTGCTTTTAGTTTCGTTTATCATGCTTTGGATTTGATTGATGCTTGCTTGTTTGGAATTGTGAAAATTTTCATTAAAGTGCTTTATGTGAAAGATTCATTTTGCATTTTATGAAAAGAAGAACATCATTCCAGTTTTCTTAAGTGAAAATATTTCATTAGTAGCATCATTGAGAAGCTAGAATTGCATCATCATAAGCATTGGAAATGAAATGAAACTTCTTTTTTTGTTAAGGAAAGATTAAGTGCATTTAGGACATGTATTAGTAACAGATTTCATTCTTTGATTGTTGCATTGATTGTGTGCTCTCTATCCCTCAATTAGTGTCAACTTTCATCGAAGAAATATTTCTTTTCTCATACAGATGCATATAGGATTTTTTAGATGATAGTGGTAGGGGCTTGGAATTGAAACCTAATTCAAAATCAATCATTAAATTTTATTTAATTAACCTAAGGAAGCATTGAAACTTAATGGTCAAATTTAGTGGTCTAGGCTAGAGACATGTTCTAGCATCTTTAAAACTAGCAGTCATCGTTCTCTTTAGCATTAGACAACGCTAGTACAGACTTGTGCTCCCCATACAGTCACGTATAAGAAGGGAGACTCCACTAGGTTCTCAATCCTTTATCCATAAGAAGCCAATCTACCACCTTGTAAATGTGATACACCGAACACAACTTTTGGGGAGATTGCCTACTCGTACTTTTTGGTTCGCTAGGAGGTATTCTGCAGTTTAGGGTTACCTGGTAATTCTTCTGTCTAGATTATCTTGAGTAGTCATTTTGGTCTTTCTGACTCTTTAAATTTAAAAGAACATTGAGCACTTTTCCTTTCAAGCTCGTTAACTCCGAAAGAGACTCAAGTCACCTTTCGTCCTTTTCTTGACTCTTAAAACATGAAAAGAAAAGGTTTCTTTTTAGTGTCTTAAAATTAACTACCCATGAAATATTCCTGGTTAAAGTTATCTTCCTTAATGATTATTTAGGGTCGATTCTAATGGAAACATTTCTAGAGTCCACTAGTCAAGGATTCCCCTCAGATCAGAATTGTGATCCTTTTCCTTCTTTTGGAAACATTGGTGCTTCTTATATGGCAGTGTTGTCCCTCCCTGGGTTAACCATTGTTTTACCTATCTGGTTATTTTCGACCTCGGTGGTCCCAAGTGTCCTAACTCCTGTGCAACCATCTCCTTCATTTGAACCATATCATGTTGATTCTAAGGTTGACCTCCCCCCTTCTTCCCCTATTTCTTCACCTTCCTCTTCTACTTCATCGGGTGAAAGTTTGAAATCTAGTAACTAGGAAGCTAAGAAGAATATGAAGACAAAGAAGAAGAAGTTAGATAAGAAAGAGGTTGACCATGCAGCTATTACTCCAAATGCACTTCCCGTAGACAAACCTTTTTATCCTCCACGGAAGGTCATATTTCCTTGCAAGTCATGTAAGGGTGACCATCTCCTTTGAGACTATCCTGGCATTCCCAGAGTCTTAGAGGTATGGTCTCAAGACCTAAGTTGACCATCCACATCAACCTATGGAGTTCATTTCATGCTACACCTTTAGCTAATGATGGTAAGAAGAAGGGAAATATTAGATTCACCTGTAGGTTATGTGAAGGGAAGCATCTTCTTCACCTTTGTACTCTTATGGATAAAGCTTCCAAAATTTTGGAAAACCTTACAAATTCTCAAACCCAATTCCCTGCTGGTTATCAGAGACTTTCTTCTAACCCTCTCCTAGTTAGTAAAGAGATTGACTTGGATTCATCTCTTTCCCATCCTTCTCTTCCTAAGCATGACCCTCTTATTTCTGTTCCCATCCAACCATTCATCGAAAAAAGTGTCAACTTGCTCCAACTTTAGTTGTTCACTCTATTCCTGAAGAGAGTAGTGATGATCATACTTCTCATGTTCTTCTTGTCTCCTTGGATTCTCATGAATCAAAGAGTGACCCTCCTGTCCCGATGGTTCAAGAAATTCCTTCTCTTATTCATGTAGAGCATGGGGGAAATCATATGAAAACCCCACCAAGTAGTTTTGTTGTTGCTTTTTATTGGATTCAATTGACTACTTTCTGCCTTCCATCTTATGTGCCTTTCCAAATCACCATACAAGCCTATAATAGGGTAGTACATGGCACTATATTAGATGAAGGTGTGTCTGTTAGCATCATGTCTTCTACTACTTGGAAATATTTGGGTTTCCCACAGCTTGTGCCTATCCCCCAGAATTTGTTGAATTTCAACGGAGGAACCAGTAAGCCCTTAGGGATCTTTCCAAGACCATCTATATAGACATGATGGTGGTGCAAGGTCCCTTAGATTTCAATCTTCTCCTTGGACACGACTATGTTTATGTCATGGGAGCTCTTGTTTCCTTGTTTTTCCATGTGGTTTGTGTTCCACATGAAGGGAGAATAGTAACCATTGATCAATTGTCATTCATTGGTCACCAGGTGCCTCCTTTAAAACCATTGTCCCCTATTGGTTCTTGTTTGCAAGCATCAGCCTCCCCACCATAGGTAAATTATGTGGCTACCTATTCCATCTCCACATCTTCTAATGATCACACATATGATATAGTACATTATGTATTGGGGGCATTGGAACCCGATCTATCATTGGTACCAATTGACATGTATTCCTCCTGGAGAGTGGTTCTCCTATCTAGTGAGGACCTCTTGGGAAACATGTTCTTGTATGGTCCATGAAGGATAGTTCTTGGTCTTGTGTCAACCTCATTAAAATATGAAACAAGGGGACAAAGTGTAGTTCCATCTCTTGTGTCAAGCTTGTTAAAAAATGAATCAAGGTGTCAGAGGGTAGTTATTTTACTGTGTCAACCTTGTTAAAAAATGAAATAACTCCCTTTTCTAAATCGAGTCTTTGATTAAGATCTTGTAAAATCCCAGTCAAGTCTTTCCAGGATCTTGAAAGTGAACCTTTATTCCATCCACCTAGTTGAATGAAATGAAGCTTGGGGGGCATGTACCTCAAATTGAGTCATTATGCTCGGGGCATGAAAACTTAACTCAAGCATAGTTTGTCTTTGTTTCAAGCTTGTGTCAAAATGAAACCAAACTCAAGCATTATTTTTCGTTTCAAGCTTCTGTAAACATGAAACCGAATTCAAGCAGAGTTATCCATGGTTCAAGCCTGTGTAAAAATGAACCCATGCCCAATTTACATCTCGTGATTGCCATTTGTATCAGTTAATCTCTACTAGATGATCCTTGGTTGTTTCATTCCATTGCCACCATCTCTTTGGCCGATCATATGCTTTCACTTGGTTGTTTTTCCTTTCTTGAGGAATCGCATAAATGAGTGGTTTTTCTAGCTAGCCTCTTGACCTTTTAGTGTTTGGAGTAGTTCCCTCATTATTGGAACCAGTTGCTACCCTTTATACCACTCATTCCTCTAGGACGAGTCACCTTTAAGCTCTTTTCTGACTCATAAAAAATTGGAATGATTGCCAAGTATTTTTCCCTTTTTGACTCGTTAAAGTAAATAAAATGAGGAGTCTACCTTAAGCTCTTTTCTGAATCTCAAAACACAAAAATATTGCCGAGCTCCTGTAGTTTTGACCTTGTAAATAGTTTAGAAATTTTGTTTACCCAGTATACATTTACCCCTTTTTTGGGTTGGGATAAACTATTTACAAAAAAGGAATACCTTAGTCAAACATGACTAGGAGGTTCTCTTAGATATTATTTTCTACCTTTTTAGGTTTGAGGGACAACTTTATGAAAAGGGACCTTTGGAGTTCTCTTTTCCGCCCCTTTTTCAAACTCTCTAAAAAATGAAAAAGATGTCAAGTTTCACCTTTATCAGATTGTTAAAAGATTAAACGATATAGAACTTTTCATTATGATGAGACCGAGCTACTCCTTCCTAGGGCTCGTAAAAATTACTAGGATGGATACATTCAAAGGATGGACTTATATTACAAGCATATGTTATCCCCGTCAAGCTTATGTAAAAATAATTGGGGTACTCGCTAGAAATGGTGAGGGAAAATTGGAAGTATTCATCAGTTGTATTCTTCACTTGAGGTAACATGTTGCTCTTGAACATTGACACTCATTTGTTATTCGTGTTAGGTTTTGGGACATCCGCACTCTGTCACTTTCCTCCCTAGGTTTTAGGTTATCCATTTTAAACCTCTCATATGATGTCTACCACGTCACCATGACCTCTTATCCTATGATGTCAAATGCTGCCAAAATTCGGAGTCGTGTCATCCACATGTTCAAGAGAAATCTTCCTACCTGTACATTGTCTGATCATATGTCACCATATTGGATTATTCTCATTCATTGTGTTTCCCATTTTGTGTTGATGATGAAGTGTTCATTATGACTTTCCTTCGACAGATCACTTCCTGTTGACATCAGGTCATTATCCAGGAAGTTTATCTAGAAACTCATTTCTAGTACCTTAGTGCTTGCATGCCTTAATGGAAAGTTCTTCACCCTTGACAACAGGTTCTCATCATTGGCCCTCGATCGAGTGATTTCACAGGTGTTCAACTTTAGTTCCTTATTCACACTTCATGAATTGTACTAATAATACCTTGAGAGCCATTGACATGATGGGTGGTTTCTCTCATGCTTGTTAACGGTTCACATCATTGGTCGGTAATGAAGTGATTTTATAGCATGTTCAACTCTAGTATGTCTATTCACATGCTATAATTTTTACTTTGATCGGGTCATTTTGGAGTGCAAGACCCTGGGCTTAGATCACAAAAGTCCAAGATGGGAGGAGTGATGAGTCATTCATGATTATATACATGATTCATTAGATGAATGGATGTGAACATGCCATGGGTATCATTTAGATCCTCTATATGCAGATGGCTGCATCCATGGCGAGGATCCATGCACATGATCCTTTTGTTGATGGATAACTATGCCTATACCGTGGATTCATATATTGTTATATGCCTCTCATGTTTACCAAGAATGACTACTAGATTATAGATATGTACATGTATGTTTGAGTTGCAGGTCTTTTGATGTTGTTATTCCAAGTCCTCTCTCCGTTTTAAAGCATTTCAACCATCACTCTCAACTCTGAATTCATGCTTTATGGGGCATCTGTTACACAATAATTTTCCACTCTCCTATCACTCACCATTCCTGATCTCGGATAACCCTATTAGTGACTATTGTGTTATAATTTTACCATGAAATCTATACTCTTGCATCCCTTGAAGTTTGAAGAAAGTAATCCCCATTCCCTTCATAACATTTCCAAAGAATCCTTCTTAAAACCTAGTTTTTAAGCTCAGCGCTATTTCCCAACCTCTCACCCGCACTGATGGTGGAGTTTTATAGTGTGACCTGTGCCGATCAACACTACAATTAGCCAAATACTCGTGCTGGTCTACTTATGAGAATTTTTTATAAAAGGAAATGGAATTTCACATCTAGAAACTTCTAGTGGCAATGTCTTGGATGTTCGTTGGGTTGGATAAGGATTGAGAACTCCATATAAGGTTCTTTCCCCCTTAAAATTGGACCATCCCAAGGAGATATGACCTTCTTCCCCCTTGGGTGGATCTCATTCTTATCTAACTCTCCCTATATAAACCACTTCCTCTTACACTTTTTGGTTACACAGACAATAAAACACATAGTGAAAGTGGTGGAGAGATAGAACCAGCTGCAAAATTCTAAAATATTTAGATTTTGATAGAAGAAGATTAGTCTTAGATGAAAAAGACTATTCTTTTGTAGCTAAAGCATGAGGAGAGACAGCTATAGCTTGGAATCCATTTCATGTCAAGCTAGAGGAGGAAAAGAGTGTTGAAAAGGCATGTAGTGGGACTTGGATACTGGAAAGGAGATCTCCAACGTCAAGGCTTCGGTTGTATTTATCTTTAAATTTTATTGTAATACAATTAATGCTTTATTTCCTATATTAGGTGTAATATTTCATTTGATAGCTTAGATCTCCTTGACCTTTTAAGTAGCTTGGATTCATTTTTATGCTATCATGTTTGTTGTTGTTTCTTGCATGTTTGTTTTAGGTACTTGAACAAAAGGAACGAAAGGAAGATGAAGCAAGGAAGTAAGATCACCATCAAGTGGATTAGCGTTATAAGAGGTAGGCCCTCTTATTCAGTTCTAATCTAAGGAAATTTACATTAGATTGTCTTGTTTGTGGCTAGACCCACTCTCTTGGGATAGAGGGACCGTCTCTGTCCACGGAGAGGATATTCCTACTCCATAACCAGATAGTGTGATCAGTGCCAAAGGATGGGGAAACCTACCCCAAGGGATAAAATTCCTCTACAACCTCAAGTGACTTTTGAGCCATTTGAAATGTGGAGCATGGATTTCTTTGGACCCATTGACCATCCATCCAAGAAAAAGCATTACATCATTATGCGCACTGACTATTTAACCAAGTGGGCTGAATTCAAGGCCATCAAAGTAACAACAAAAGAAAAAGTGGCTCAATTCTTAAGGGAAAATGTATTTTATAAGTTTGGGTACCATAGAGAAGTGGTGACTGATCAAGGCAGTCAGTTTACATCTCACACGATTGAGAATTTGTTAAGCCAGCGTAGATCAAGCACAAAACATCCACTCCTTATCACCCACAGGCTAATGGGCAAGGTGAGGTAACAAACAGAGCGTTGGAAGGGATTCTAACCAAAGTGATTAGTAGTAATAGAATGGATTGGGTAGAGAGATTAGTTGAGGCCACCTGGGTCTACATTACCCCTTGGAAGACCACCACTCGGTTCACTCCTTATGAGCTAGTCTATGGGAAGAAAGCCCTGATGTCCATTGAATTAAGAATGAAAACACAACTAGATCTAGATCTCACCAAGGCACAACAAGAAATATTGCTCGAGCTGAATGGGTTAGATAAATTTAGGATGCAGGCCCTCCTGCACATAGAGATGACTAAAATTCAAAGGAAAATTTGGCATGACAAGAATATAATGGAAAAACAGTTTCAAGAAGGTGATTGGGATTTGTTGTATGATTCTCGGTATAAGGATTTTAAAGGTAAGTTAAGGACTAGATGGTTAGGGCCTTATGTCATAGAAAAATGTCATGATAATGGTGTTGTAAATATAAGAACCATTGATGTAGAGGCTATCCCTTTACTTGTCAATGGGTATAGATTGAATTTCTACAAGAAGACCTTGTCAAACCAAGAAGTCATCAATGGAATCAACAAGACAGTGATGGTGGAAGAGAAAGTCTCAACTTACACCCAACCAAGTCCCTGAAAAAAAGAGAGAAAACAAAAAGAAAAAAAAAGAGAAAAAAATAAAGAGACTCAGGTGAAAACCTCCATGATGCACCTGAGTCCCATTGTTGGGTTGAAAACCTCTTGAGGCGGTCTAAGGGTGTTGAGAAAAAAGAGAAAAGATAAAAAGATCTCTAGGTGAAAACCTCTTTTGAGGCACCCAAGATAGATA
Source organism: Pinus taeda (assembly GCA_000404065.3). Lineage (NCBI taxonomy): Eukaryota > Viridiplantae > Streptophyta > Pinopsida > Pinales > Pinaceae > Pinus > Pinus taeda. Next base: position 40,240 of record APFE030318585.1, on the reverse strand, counting down.
ACTAGGATGAAAACCTCCTTGGAGGCAGACTAGTTGTTTTCAAAAAAAAAGAAGAAAAAAAGAAGAGAGAAAATGTAAAAAAAAATGGAAATTTTGTTTTGCAGTTCAGCAGTAGGAGGATAAGCACAACTTGAGAAGAACAAAATGACCTACAAGATCCATATTTCAATCCCTCCATCTCATATTTTTCATTATTTCATCCATTCTTCCATTTATGAACCCCTGCATCTCAATTTACACAAGCTCTGTGTTTTCTACACGATTCCCTGTAATCCTAGAAGATTCCTTGTAAACCTATAGGAATTTGCTATAGGAATTACAGTGACCTTGAAAACCCCAAGAAAAGTGGTATGAGAGAAAGGGGATGACAAGCCTGTATCTAAAAAAAAACCATTCACTCCACCACATCATCGCCATGCCTTTCATCACCATGTCACCCCTGCATCCATTCAATAAGTCAATTAAAAAAATACATCTTACAAAAGAAAAAACAACAAATAGAAGGGGGAGTGAAAGAGGAAAGAGGGACAATACTTGAAGACCACAACTCTCACCTAGCATTCCCTACAACCCTTCTCTACTCATGTCAACAACCCTCATGCTCCAGAAGTGAAGAAAGGTATGAAGGTTTAGGGGAGAGGCAATTATAGGGCATCCTGTAGGAAATCATGTAGCATCTTATCCCACAAAGGAAACTTCACAAGGTTGCAACCATCTTCAGTACAAGTATTCCAAGGTTGAGGAAGCTCCTCTAGAGCTCAAAAGTAGCAGCAAGATCACCATCATCACTCTCCATTACCTACACATCAAAATAGGCCAATACATAGAAGAATATGCAGCAAAAACATAACACAGAGACATCACTCTCTATCACACATCATAATCTAAGCATCTTACCCACAGGTATGTCATATTACTCATTTTCTCTCATTAGTATAACATGATCAAAACTGTAGGATTATGTGAGAGTTGGTTTTATAGGTAAAGGTGGCCAGTTAAACTGGCCACCTTTGGCCAGTTGATGAGGAGAAAATAGTTAGACCACTCTACACATGGAAACAATCAAATCAAAAGAAAAAGGGTATAACACCAAAAATAATTAAGTTATAGAGGAATGAAGTGGGAGATGATTAGGAGGTAAGGTGGAATGATGGACTGATAGTGGGACCAATGGTCCAAAAGGAGGTTCTCATACTTAGACAACTAGCAAACCATCCCACACGATCATCCATATATGGAAATAAAACACTAGTTCCCGTATAAAGAGAGCATTAGCAATCTCGAGAATTCATCAAAAATAGGTTGTTCTTAGCCTTCTTAAAGCAACACGTGCAGGAGACAATTACCATATACAACACAGGAGATCTATGGTATCCCACAGGAAAACCTACAGAATCCTATAGGAAAACCTACAAGATATATAGGATTTAATCTACAAGATTATCAACGAGCACTAAGGGAGGAGAAATCAAAGGTTGTCCTCAATAGAACGTAACAAGTAAGGTAGGAGCTATACCTTCCATTTTTTCCAGTTAAAAGAAGAAAAATCATCAATTTGATTAAGGAAATTGAAGAATAGGAGAATTGTATTGCAAAGTTAAAATTCAAACCTCTCTCACATACTAGAATTCTTGAATTGTATCCATACAAGCCTCCACAATTACCAGGGAAAGATGGCAAGAGGTTTTAACAAGAGAGAACCCACAAACACAGTAAGGATGCACTAGCATGCTCCTATAGTAGAAATTTTCACAAGGCACCAATGGATGGCATTTTTTGAGAGGATAAGAGGATACGATGATGAGGTGTCTAAAGAGTTTGCTCTCTTACTTATACCCCTCACTAGGACCCATGCCACTACTGTGGTGAAAGGACTAATAGTAGTAATTACCCCTAAAGTTATAAGGATAATCATTACACTCCATTTAGGGCTACCATGGAGAAAAGCATATAAGGGTAACAATACCCTTGCAAAGAGGAAATTATTTTTGGAAGGGGAGGAGCCAATGGAGGAAAAAAATGGGGTGAGAAGGGAAAGCATTCCATACCATTGGAATGAATTTAGCTACCACCTCATTAAATACATATCATGTGAAGGGAGATACAATGTGGTGTATGCATACCATTTCAGACTCCTCCAAGCACTTATACTTGGAGAAGACACACCTCCTAAAAATATATTAAGTATACCCTACTTTCTTCTTCAATCAATGATAGACATGAGCATCAAAGTGTAGGATGGAAAACATCAACAACTATCCCATAATGGGTTGATAAAACTCATCCTAGAAGATGCTCAACAAAACCTAACATTCCCTATTACATGGACAACCTTTAGAGACATCCAGGGAGGAGGAGCAATTCAAGCTCTTGAATATGACAAAAGCCGCACTGCTAGTGAGAGGGAAGAAGAAACACAAGATGAAAATGAAGAAGAAACAGAGGAGGAAAAATAGGAAGAAGAGAAAGAGGAAGACAAGAATGAGAATAGGAATGGAAAAGAGGAAATAGAACAGAAGGGAGAAGCGAGGTCTATAGTTCAAGGAAAAGAAAGGGAAGAATCACCAGGAGTATCTCTAGAACCCACTGAGAAAGAGGCAGTAGCTACTCTTACTACTGTAAGTACACCTATCAAGTCAAAAGGGGAGAGGCAAAGACAAACCTCATTGTACTTTAGGACAAGAAAGAGCATGAGTATTAGGAGAGGAAGACCTCAAACCCCCACTAAAACTCCAATTTTCATTGAAGATTCACTGAAACAGTAAGAAAGGGTAACTCTCTTCGAGAAAAGTCAAGGAGAAGGATCATCAGAACAAGCCACTCCCAAATCTCCAATCATTTATGTTAGGAGGCCTCTCACAAGATTAGCCTCATCATAGGGAAAAGGTCTCCTGAATGAGACATAGACAGACTTATAGGAAGCAAAGTCCATCCTACAAGAAACTCTATCAAACCTACAGGAAACTCAGAAAATGGACCAAGAAGGTATCAATCAGCAAGAAACAAAGAGATAAGACCAAGAACTGAGAGAACCTAGCCACAACCCAATTTCAACTCCTACCACATGTTCACTGAAGGAGGTAGGGTAATCCCACAAAATTTTTCCGTCCCCTTATTATTTGAACTTGAAAAAGAGAGGGCAAGGGGACATAGGTGGATTCAAATTTCCAAATAAAAAGGAGTGGAGGATGTTGGCCACATGGAGGAGAAATTGAAGGAGATGGGAAAATAACTAAGCAACATAAGGGACAAAGAGACAATGATGAAAGCTCAGTTAGAAGTACATAATGCATGGCTAAGGGGACAACTACAAGAAAGGGAAAGCCAGTTGGAAACTATGGCCAGTTTATCCTTAGAGGCAATATAGTGCAGGATGCCAGCAAAGTGTTATGCCTTGTATCTCAAGGAACAATGGCCACAATTCCGAATCAAGACTTTAGCATAGAGAGGCACTATGCCCTTCCAAGACTATAGACAATTCATTGATCTCTGTGATCAAAGCACCTTGGAAGATAGAGAAAAAAATGTCTAATTTTTACCTACACAAATTGGCCTTGATAGATTTGAATGTGTGGGACCCAAATTCAAAACTAGGAGACTTGCAATTGATGGCATTAACATCATGGATGAATCATGAGGAGGAAAGAGCTATAGAGATGAAAAAGGAAATGGCAAGAGAAGAGACAAAACCCCTTATGATCAGAGCTAAACAATCTAATCCAATGGTTGTCATTAGCACGCACAACCTCATTGCAAATGATCCTAAGCTTCCACCTAGGTACCTTGCTGCACAAGAACAAGTAGTCACACACTTTGAAGACATGTTCATATTTCTAAGAGATGAAAGCATGCAAGCATTCCAAAGGAGGTGGAACAACATGCCTTACAGCCTAAAAATCACAGAATACCATTCTCCTCACAAAATGAGAGAGGCAGTAAATATAAAACCCATATATAAGCAGGCTCTACAAAGACTCAAAGTCAATTGGATTGGCTTGAGACTTAGTCCACCACTGTTTTTCAGAATGCTTGAAGGAAGGAAATATGAAGAAGAAAGAAAGTAGTGGGAAGAGATAGAGAGAAAGACAAGATTTTATTCAGAGTAAGAAGAGACCACAATAGAAGCATGGGATGTCAGGGAGGCCACCAAAGCAATGAAGGACATGGACATAGATTAAGTTTCTCATAGGATGAGCAACAATTTCAATAGGGGGTGATGATGAGCCTCATCATTGGGTAACTATATGGACCTTAATACACCTCCAAGCTTACTAAAAGTTTTAATTGTATTTTTCTTAATGAGACGAGTAAAAGTAAGATGTTATGTCTAGTGGTCTAATGTGCATTGATTGCATGTTTTTGGGAGAACATCATGGCAATTTTGGCTAATTAAGGTGAAAGAACTCAAATGAGACAAGAAGGAGAGATCATAGGAGATGGATCTTCCTCATTAAATCCTCACTCATTCGAATATCCCTCAATCATACTAGCTTGGAGTTGCAAGTAGTCGAGTCATGGAGATCTTTGATAGCTGAGCCAGTGATAGTTAAGAACCAGTTCATCTTGAGTTTGGGAGCCAAACCTCCCTAGATTTAAGGAAGTTGTTGGAAACTTCAGCTGTATAAATAAGGAGGCTTAGAGCCTCATTAGGATTCATATTTTTTTATGTAAGAGCACTTAACATTTTTGAGTTAAAGGATTGTGGCAAAACATTGTTATGTAATATTTTGATATGATAATGAGAATGAGCATTTCCTTGATCCAGCATTGAGTTGACTCAGAGGGTTGGAGCTCTTGGGTTAGGGCCCAACCTTAGCAGCAAAGGTTCCTCTTATTGTACTTGTATGCTTAGGTTATTTCACAAATTAATTGTTGGATTGATTTTGGCATTGTTTCATTGCAAGTAGTGGTGAATTTGATTAGTTTGCTTCCATTTATGCATAGCTTTAGCATTACCTTTATAGAAATAAAGGAATACGAAAAAGGCTGATAGCAGGTGGATCTGGCCTCACTCCTCCCTTTAGGAACCATGGTTTTAGGAAAAACTCCTATTCAGACCCAAAAAGATAGAATTCTGATTTCTTATGGAATTTAGGATTTTCTGGTAATTAGGCCAGCATCTTTTCAGCTTCCAAGAATAGGTTTCAGTTGTTATTTCTCATATCTCTAGCTTTGTATTAGATCTCATGGTGTTTCCCAATATTCTACAAGTATTTCCATGCATGAACTAGGCAACTAAATAATGGAATTTTGTTTTCTTATATTGATTGGTAATATTTATTTTTTGACATGGTTCATGGGTAAATTCTAGTGATGTGTGTATTGTAGGAGTTTCAATAGTGCAGTAAGATCTCATGTAAATATCCCTAGCCTAACCTCATCCATCCATGATCACCAAAATACACTATCATTCCATCAGAAAAAATTTCCATGTTTGTTGAGCAAATCCAACCATCTTACAAACTTTGGTTTGAGTTATGAGGAAGTCCTAGCCACTCCCTTGCCTTATTTCTTCCATCATTCACCTTCCCTAAGCCCTATACCACCTTCTGAACTCCTTCTTATGCTTTCAGTTGGATCCTGTAGGAATACAAGGGATCCTATAGGAGCATTAGGACATCCTATAGGTGCATTAGGAAATCCTGTAAGACGACCTGTACTGGCCTGGTTTGAGGTTGATTTGTGAAAAACGCATACAGAAAGTTAGGAGAAGACCCCTGCTTGCCTCCCAAGCCATATAACCCTTCAAAATCATCTCTAACCCACCTACCATGCCACCAAGAAGATTTAGTATACACATTTTCACAAAAAGGACAAAAGGGAAAAAAGTAATTGTGATCATTCATATGCACAGAAGTGAAGTATTTTATTGTATCAGATTGCATGCCTAAGATAGTTAGGATTACACACATGCTAGATTAGAATTCCTCTAAAGCCAGATATCTTAGAAAATAGTTAGATGATTGGTGTGTTTAAATCATTTATTTTAGTCTTTCATTACTGCAGTTGGACAATATTTCAATTCTCTCAATTAGGTAAAATTCCCCTTTCTCCATTGATAATCAAACTTATTCTAAATCAATAGAAGGTTGGTTTGAGAAACCCTAGTGGTTTATCGCCAGCTCAGCAGTGACAAAGGGTAGACCCATTTCATCTACTTATGTATACGTCACTATCACCTCCAAGCTTGTACGAGCCCCGAGTTGATAAAGTAAAGTTGGTAGCCCTAGGAGTTGCAACATTCTTGCTGTAATACTAGTGCTCATCAGGTATCATGGTCAATATCGCTATAATCCTTACCAGAGGAGTGAGAGGGGATGCTTTCCAAATGAGTTCAAGAAATCCAAGCCTCCTAAATTCAATGGATACTTGAAGAAACCAAAAGATGCAAAGGCATTGTTCCTTGGGATGAACAAGTTCTTTGAGCTGCATGATTCTATAGAGAACATGAAAGCTAGGATAACTATCTTCAATGTGAAGGGAAAATTGCACATTTGGTGGGAGAATGTGAAGTGTGTCATAGGCATCAGGATAAAGGAGTTGAGTTGGCATGGGTTCAAAACGATCTTCATGAAGAAGAACCTGTCAGAGAGATACTATGATGGTAAGGCTAAGGAGTTCTATGAGTTGAAGATGTCATCTATGAAAGATGAGGAGTACATGACTAAGTTCTTGGAGTTGTTTAGGTATGTGCCTTGCCTCAAGGATAAGAAGAAAAAGGTTCAAATATTTATGAATGGATTTCCATTAGCATTCAAGGATAATATTGAGTATGATGAGCCTTGGTCAATGGAGGAAGTCATTGGGATGTTGAAGCATTGTTATTAGAAATCATAGTGTAAGTCTTAGCCTAAGCAAGATTGGAAAGGGAATTACAATACGAAAAGAAATTGGTCACCGAAGCAAGCAAGACCTTACGATGTAGGTGAGAAGGAAAATGTTTCTCCTTTGAAGAAACTTAATGTGGTAGAGAAAGGACATGGAGCTCAGCCTGAAGAGCAATAGAATCAGGGTGGTGGTAGAGAACCATTGCAGTGTTGGATTTGATGCAAAGATCATTGGAAGAAGTATTTTATATTGTATTATGGTGGTGGACTTAAGATCTATAGTGCTCATGAAGCACAAAATGTTGGGGATGTTGGACAGATAATTCCTTAGATCTATGTAGCATTTGATAATAAGCAGGTGAATCATCTGACATCCATTATTGAGATGGAAGGTAAGATCTGTGATCGAGTTGTTTCAATTTTGATTTCCCTTACATCTAATTATATTTATGCTAATCCTCACCTGGTGGATAAGTGTGGTTTGAGAAAATAAGTGCATGTAGAGTCCTGGTTGGTGCAGTTGGCTACATGTACTAAGAAAAGGGTTCATCATTGGGTGAGAGCTTATGCATTTGAGCTAAATGGTATTTTTACATCAACACATCTAAATGTGTTCCCTTGGGATCATACAATATTCTTCTGGGTATGGATTGGTTGTACCTTCAAAGGACCAAGGTAGATTGTTACAAGAAGGCTATTGAGTGCTTGGATGAATATGGACATAGGATAATCTTGCAAGGGAAGAAGAATGCTAGATCAGTGAGAAAGGTTATAGTTATGTAGGAAAAGAACAGTTGCAGGAGAGGGTATGTATTAAGGTAACGATGTTGAGGATACAAAAATATTGAAGAAGTATATGATTTTGTAGTAGTTTTGGGATGTATTTATAGTAGATAATTCATAGTTTCCTCCTATTAGGGAAGTGGATTTCTCTATTGAGTTGGTATTAGGAGAAGCACCAACATCAAAGACAACTGATAGATGAGCACTATAAATTTCATGGAATTGCAGTTGTAGGTTAAGGAAATGATTGACAAGGGATATATTATGCCAAGTGTGTTGCCTTGGGGTATACATTCTTGTTTTTAAAGAAGAATAATGGTACTCTTAGGTTGTGCCTTGATTATAGGCATCTGAGCAAGGTGATGATCAAGAACAGGTATCCTTTGCCACATACCAATGATTTATTTGATCAGTTGAAGGGAGAATAAGTGTAGTCAAAGATTGATTTGAGATCAAGTTATAAATCAAAGAAGAGGACATTTAAAAGACCACATGTTGAACCAGTTATGGGCATTATGAGTTTGTTGCGTTTCTTTTTGGTTTGACTAATTCTCTAGCTAATTTCATATGTTTGATGAATACTGTGTTGCATCCTTGTCTAAACAATCTTAGTATCTGGCAACAATGTTAACGTTGTTGAGAAAACATTAGTTGTATGCCAGTCTTACTATGTGCAATTTATTTTAGACATAAGTTCATTACTTGGGACATCTTGTTTCCAAGGAAGGTATAGGAGTGGATCTAAAAAAGATCAGAGCTATCATGGAACAGGAAGATCCTAGGAATGTTGATGAAGTCTGATTATTCATGGGATTAGCAGGTTATTACAACCAGTTTATCAAAAAATTCTCATAGATTTCCTATCCTATTACATCATTGGAGAGAAAAGGAAAGAAATTTGGTTAGACAAGAATGTGTAGCTAGTTTTGAGAACTTGAAGTAGTTGCCTGCAAATGCTCAAGTTCTAAAGATTACAAATCCAAATAAAGAGTCTCTGATGTGTACAGATGCTTATAAAAAAGGAGTTGGTATATTCCTGATGCAAGAGGGATAGGTGGTATGCTATGAGTCAAGGAAAATTAATAAGCATTAGTAGAATTATGTGACTCAAGATCTTGAGTTAGAAGTGATCATTCATGCATTGAAGATGTGGAGGCACTATCTTCTTGGCATGAGGTTTGTTTTGATGAGGGATCATAGTGGGTTGAGATACATTTTTGATCAACCTAATATAAATTCTAGGAATGCTAGATGGTTGGCCACGCTCAGTGAGTTTGAATTCAAGATTAGGTACATTAAGGGTAAGGAGAACAAGTTTGTAGATTCTCTTAGCTAATCACATTGCAACTATAAGTTCTTATGGGATGGATTCATAGGAGTGGATATTGCATGCAGGGCGACTGGATGATAGGTACTAGTAGCTTAAGCACATGTTACAACAACAAAACACATGTGATCAAGATATGGATTATCATCTCATGTTAGATGGTTTGGTAACATTCAAGGGAATGATCTATGTGTCAAACAACAATGAACTCAAGAATATTATCTTGAGAAAATTTAATGTTAAAACATATTCAGGTCATCCAAGATATCGTAAGACTCTAAAAACCATGAATAAGTTCTACTATTAGTCAAACATAAAGAAAGACATAGCTAAGTTCGTTGCAAGGTGTTTGGATTTCTAACAGGTAAAAGCAGAGTGAAAGCATCCATGTTGTTTATTACAACCAATTCTGATTCTAGAATGGAAATGGGAGGTCATTTCCATGAATTTCATTACAGTTTTGTTGAGGAAATCTAGACAACATGATTCCACCATGGTTATGGTTGACAGGTTGGTGAAGGTAGCTCACTTCATTCCAGTAAAGTTTACTAATTTAGCTAGTGTGGTAGCCTAGGTATTCATGAGGTAGGTAGTGAGATTGCATCATGTTTCTATGAAGTTCATATGAGACAGTGATGCTAATTTCACTTCTAGGTTTCGGAAGGTGTTGTTTGTAGGTTTTGGGACAAAGTTTGATTTTAGTACAACCTATCATCCACAGATAGATGGACAGACAAACAGGGTCAACAAGATTTTTTAGAACATTTTGAGGACATATGGCATGCATCAACAGAGGAAGACGGAGGAGTATCTTCCACTGGTAGAGTTTGCGTATGATAACGGGTATCAGGATTCCTCGAACATGAGTCTATTTGAGGCACTTTATGGAGGGGATTGTAATGCTCTTATTAGTTGGAGTGACCCAGTGAAAAAGATACTAATTGGACCCGACATCTTAGTGTAAATGGAAAAAGAATTATAGGTTATCAATAGGAATCTAAAGGAAGCATAGGACATGTAGAAGATTTATGCACATCAACAGAGACATTTAAGGCGTTTCACGTTGAGGAGCATGTGTACTTGTGCATCAAGCATAAGAAAAGATCCTTTAGTATTGTGTCATGTTCCAAGCTAATACATCGGTATTGTTGACCTTTTGAGATCCTTGAGAGGATTAGACTAGTGGCCTACAGACTTTCACTGCCGCCAACAATGAAATTCCATTATGCTTTCCATGTTTCATTTCTTAAAATATATGTGAAGGATGTTGATCATGTGATTAACTGATCTATATTGCCGGTGGAACTAGAAGGAGAATTCTAATTGAAACCTTAGTACATATTGCAACAGAAACACCTCATGCTCTAGAATAGGTAAATCAAGCAAGTCAAAGTGTAGCAAAAGCACTTTGGGCCCGATGAAGCTGCATGGGAGATGGCTAATCAAATGCAGGCTTTGTATCCTTCATTATTTTCTAGTTGAGGAAAAGGAGTTTTGGTATATCTACGTATCTATGTATGGTGGTTATTGTAGATACCACAATGAGCTATGTTATAAAGCTCTAATAAGCGGTATGATTTTCGTGTTGTCATGTTTCTTTTTAGCAGGTTTTTCATTGTAAATACCACAACAAGCTAAGTTATAAAGCTAGATAGGCAATATGTTTTTATTTTATGTGGTTTTTATCATCATAGATGTTGTAGAACATCGAGGACGGTGTTCCCCCAAGGAGGAGGGGTTTTCAATAGCCCCGAGTTAAAAGTTCATGTAATAAAAGTTAATAAAGGAGAAATAAGAAAAAGGTCATGGGACACGTATTCCAAATTGAATGTTGGGAAAAAAACATCCTAGTGGGTGCTATTTTCAATTTATTATGTCTAAGGAAATTAGAGAAGGAATTTAAAAGAAAAAGAGGCATTAATTGGTAGTTATTTATAAAAATAAAGGGAAATAGGAGAAAAGGGAGATGAAGGGTCATAATTTTTCATGAGAGAAAATTGAAGGAGAATGAAGGAAAATCAAGAAAATATAGGCCTCAATGATATAAAGGATTCTGAGGATCAATTCACAACTTATGTTAGTTCATTTTTGGATCTCTCTCTATTCTCTCATACTTTTACACACTTAGAGAATTCTTGGAGCACTCTAGCATTAGAGAAAGGAAGGAAAAGGATGGAAAAGGAAACAAAAGGAAAAGAAAGGAAGGAAGAGGACAAGGAAGGAAAAGCAAGGAAGGTTGGATCAAACAACTTCAAGAGGAAGATTGTGCAGGTAAGAGGTTGCATGTGTGATTTTCTAGCGGATTTAAGTATGAACGATACATGTATTTATTTATTTGGTTCAATTTTTTCCATTGTCATGGGTTTTGTTAGGTTGACAATGGTTTTATCCTTACCTTACCATTTCTTTGATAGCCATGGCGTGATGGGATTATTTCCTTGATTGAGATTTGGATTGTCAGAAGGTTTTAGAATTGGGTGAGGTGGTCTTAGGAAAATTCTAAAAGGTTGGGGGTGGAGGTGTTTTAATCTCCGAGAAGCCCTCAACAGGTGGGTGGAGACAAGAAAATTCCTCAAGGTATGATGAAGAAACTCTAAGGCATCCAAGATTGTTTTTGGCTTTGTGATCTCTTGCCAAATTTTGGCAAGATCATGGTAGCCTAGGGGTGGAGGTGGTTTAATCTCTAGGAAGCCCTATTTTTTATGTCTTGATATCCCACATTAATGCTTAGAATATGGCATGGGGGTGATTAGCTGAAGGAAAGATTTTGTTAAACCAAATCTATGGTCAGATGGTATCTGGAAGCCTCTGACTTGGTTGGATTTTTCATATGTCAATAAGAGTTATTTTCCTATTGTAACCTATGAACACTTGTACATTTTATTATGGTTATTTGATGGTTGCTATCTCATGGTTAATAATAGAGCATAGTTGTAATGTGCTCTGGTTATGACTCGTTCAATATTTGATAAGTATTTGATGGCTAATGAATGCATGGGCTACTAAGTGTTATTGTAACTATTATGAGATGGAATTAGACCTTTTTTGGGATTCTTAGATAAGTTTTAGCCTCCTATGATCATATATAAATTCATGAACTGTAACTCACATGTTCATGATATGTATGATGAAATGACTATCATGGTTAGGCATGGTTAGGTCAATTTATTGTTCAAGTTTTGTATGAATGACATTTTCATGATGTAATTTATCACTCTAAGAAGTTAAAGGTAGTTCTAGGTGGTGGTCTAGAGGCTAGCTCGGAAAAGTGGCTCAAATATTGGGACTGCACCCTCTAAACTAGAAATGTTGGGCTATAACGGAATGGAAGAGAGCTTGTGTGTGTGGCTGTGGGACTAGGTTAGTGAAAAATCTCTCCAACTCATTATTTGGTCACCCAGGGTGGTTCTTTTGCCCCTGAGTGTTCTTTCATCCTTGAGGGATGTTTATAAGTTATGAGTTGTAAGCCCTACTTCCATAACTGAATCTTGGAGGTTAGACATCTCATAGTAACTCTTTGTCTCATGTTTACCTTGGCAGACTAGTGAAATTGGGTAAATGTGGGAGAGGGTGGTTATAGATTTGTATCAAAGCATGGTTCAAATACTTGGACTAGATGGGCTAGATTCATTTCATTATGCATGCATTTTCATGGTTATGTTTATCATGCATTGGATCATTGTATGTAGTAAATGTTTTCATGCATGATTTTAAGATATTGATATGATTATGTACATATATTTATCATGCTATTCTGGATTGATTTTGTAGATGAGATAGCCTCCCTTGAACTTCACTAAGGTATGTTGATTATGTTTATATTTGGCTATGTGTCATGGTATGTTTGTAGGAATAAGAAGATCGACAATGACTAGAAGAATCGTGGATTACTATTCAAGATACTCTCCTTAGAGATTAGATGAGAAACCAAGATATGACTACTCTCTTGACATAGCAGACACCTTGGCAAGTCTAAATGAAAAAATTAGGAGTTACAAGGTAGATAATGACAGAATCATTCAGTCATAGGAAAGACTTTCTAGGAAATAGGAAAAGCAAGCAAAGGTTAATGTGGTCATCCTTCAGAGTTTTCCAAATTCACAGAGATGGGGAAAACCACGAATCATATATGGACATGACTAATGGGGCATATGGTAGTAGGTCTCATGAAGGGCATAGGTCAGATAGGGATAACATAGTCATAGATGGTAGGTTCTTTGATACCCCTGACAAGAGAAGCATGGTTATGGGTTTTATTCTAGTTCTAGTTCTAACAGGTATCATGGTAATCATCATTATCACCCTTACAAGAAGAGTGAGGGGATACTTTCAAGATGAGTTCAAGAAATCCAAGCCTCCTACATTTGATGAAGATTTGAATAAAAATGGAAGATGGAGAGGCATGGTTTCTTGGGATGAACAAGAATTTGAGCTGCATGATTATAGAGAGAACATGAAAGCCAAAATAACTATTTTTAGTCTCAAGGGAAAAGTGGACATTTGATGGGAAGATGTGAAGTGTGTCAGAGGCATCGGGACAAAGGAGTTGAGTTGGCATGAGTTCAAAAGACTCTTAAGGAAGAATTACTTGTTAGAGAGATACTATCTTAGTAAGGCTAAGGAGTTTTATGAGTTGAATATGTGATCTATGACAGATTAGGAGTACATGAATAATTTCCTGGAGTTGTTGAGGTATGTGCCTTACCTCAAAGATGAAAAAATTAAGGTTTAGATATTTTTATATGGAATACCATTAGCATTCAAGGATCATATTCAGAATGATGAGCCTCAGCTAGTGGAGGAACTCACTGGGAAGTTGAAGCATTGTTATGAGAAATCAAAGCGTAAGTCTAAGCCTAAGAAATATAGGAAAGGGAATGACAAGAATAAAGTAAAGTGGCCACCAAAGTGAGCAAGACCTGAGGATGTAGGTGAGAATAAAAATGTTGCTCCTTATAAGAAGTTTAATGTATTAGAGAAGGGACATGGAACTCAGCCTAAAGAGCAGTAGAATAAGGGTAGTGGAAGAGAACCATTGTAGTGTTGGATTTCTGGAAAAGATCATCACAAGAAGGATTGTCTATTGTATTAGGGTGACAAACCTAAGATCTCTAGTGCTAAGAAGTCATAGACAATTGGGGATGTGGGCTAGAGAATTCCTTCGATATATGCAACATTTAATAACAAGCATGTGAATTACGAGGCGTCCATTATTGACATGGAAGGTAAGCTTTGTGATTGAGTTGTTTCCATTTTGATTGACCTTGGAAATAATTATAGTTATGCTAGTCCTGACCTACTGGATAAATGTGGTTTTAGAAAATAAGTGCATGCAGAGTCTTAGTTGGTGCAGTCGGCGGTAGGTACTAAGAAAAGAGCTCATCATTGGGTGAGAACTTGTGCATTTGAACTAAATGGTATGTGTACACCAACACATCTAATGTTCTTCCATTGGGATCATATAGTGGTATGAATGGGTTGTACCTTCATAGGACCAAGGTAGATTGTTATGCGAAGGCTATTAAGTGCTTGGATGATGATGGAGAGAGGAGAATCTTACATGTGAAGGAGATGCCTAATTAGTGAGAATGGTTACAACTATGTAGGAAAAGTGCAGTTGTAGGAAATGGTTTGTATTGTTTGCAGTGCATGTTGCTTGTGACAAAGGTAAGGATGTTGAGGATGCATAAGTCTTGAAGAGGCATCGGATTTTTCAATAGTTTCAGGATGTATTTCAAGTAGAGACTTCAAACTTGCCTCCTTATAGGGAAGTGGATTTTTCTATTGAGTTGGTACCAACAACAACAACAACAACATCAAAGGTACCTTACAGGATGAGCACTCCAAAGTTGGTGGAATTGAAGTTCTAGCTTAAGGAAATGCTTGAAAAGGGATACATTAGGTCAAGTGTGTCACTTTGGGGTGCACCAGTGTTGTTTGTGAAGAAGAAGGATAATAATCTTAGGTTGTGGATTGATTACTGGTAGGTGAACAAGGAAACAATCAAGAATAGGTATTCTTTGTTGTAGATTGATGATTTATTTGATCAGTTGAAGGAAACAAAAATGTTCTTGAAGATTGATTTGAGATCAATATATCATCAAGTATGCATAAAAGAAGAGGACATTTAGAAGACCACATTCTAGACCAGGTATGGGAATTATGATTTTGTTGTGGTTTCTTTTGGTTTGACTAATACTCCAACTACTTTCATGTGTTTGATGAATAGTGTGTTGCGATTTTTCGTGACTAAAAATCGTCTTTTCCGTCGTAGTCCTCAGAGAGATCTTTCCAATGGGCTATCATGCGCGTCAAACGGAGATAAGATGACCAATTCGCAACCCCGGGAAGTTGATGTACCAACTTACCCAAAAACGGGGCCCACAATTTGGCGTTTCATCTTCCAGGGTTAGGTTTTGGAATGTGAAGGGTTTTTCCATTGTGTCTCAAAAATAAATAGGCCTTCGAGGCTCATTGTAACACAGTTTATAGGCATGTAGCCACACATCTCTTCTCAGAGATAGCTGCCATCGCCCTAGCTGGTTTATTTCCATTTCTGGTTGTAAGCATATTTCCGTATTTTCCATTAATGAAATGAAGTATATTTCCGCTGCATCTTTGTGTATATGGTTATCTCGGCAATTTGTTGCGTTCCTGTTTAATTTTGGGATCAGTGGTATCAGAGTGGTCTGCTTTTTCTCGATTTTTTCTTTGCATGTCCCCAACAAGGTCGGGATATAAGGAGTTAGGGCTTGAGCTGGTCGAACCTTTGCAAGGCCAGCCTTGCAAATCCTGACGGCCTCCCATGGCGAATGAGAAGAAAGACGAGGGAGCAGGAGATCCTATCAAAATCTTGCTCGAAGAAGCCCTCAAGCGACAACGGAACACGATGATGGACAACTTTGCCCAAATACTTCAGCGGCTACCCAAAAGTGACGCATCGGCTTCCAACAGCTACTCTGGAAACGCCACGCCCTTTAAGGTACAATTTAATTTTGAAATCCCCATATTCGAGGGTCAGATAGATGCAGATGCTGTAGATAAATGGTTAAATCAGCTAGAGGGTTATTTTTCTGTTCATGAATTTTCGAGTTGGGAAAAGATTCTTTTCGCTCTTCTCAAAGCAGCCCCCCATGTCAAGGACTGGTGGGAAACCTACTGCGAGTAGAAGGATGAAACTACAGGCTCGCTATTTTCAGCCGCACCCACCTGGAATTCATTCCAAGAGGCCATTAAGGAGCAATACTACCCTGTTGGAAGCTATGAGGATGAATACATAAAGTGGACCACGCTGTGGCAGGGAAGGGATCAAGATGTGTCGGAGTTCACCAATCTTTTCCATACCCTTCGCACGAAGTTGGGTATCAAGGATTCGGAGTAGCATTTGATACTCAAATATGGTGGTTTCCTGCACAAGTACATCCAGGAAGAAATGGAATTCCTGAACATCTCCTCTCTCGTCATAGCATACCGATATGCTGTCAAGATCTAGCAGAATTTAAACAAAAGAAGTGAGACTTTGGATCTGCGAATCCAAAGCAAGGGAAAGGTGCCCCGAAACCACAGAACAAAGGACAAAGCCAAGGCGGGGCAGCCCAAGACAACCCGCCAAAGCTACAAGCAAAGCACAGTGTTGCAAAGTCGAAAAAGGACACGGGAAAATGGTGTGAGTTCCATAAGAGCTCCACTCACAACACAAGTGAGTGTCGGGCGAAGCAGTCACTGGTGGCTGAGCTAAAGGTTTCAGAATCGGATGCGGGTTCCGACTCTGAGTCAGAACTTGACAAGGGCAATGACAAAGGGAAGCAGATCTGATGCGGATCCCAACGCCACTGTTGCTACTGCTAAGATCCAGAAAAATGAACCTGAAGATCCAGAGGAGGAGGAGCATCTCTTCCACTCCCAGATGTGGGTAAGGGGCTCCCCGCTACAGTTCATTGCCGATAGCGGGAGCCAAAATAACCTCATTTTGGTAGAGGTAGTGAAGCGTTTGGGCTTACCGACCACAGCACATCCACAACCGTACACAATCGGGTGGCTGCACCAAGGACGGGATCTTCGCGTGAGCCAACAGTGTCGCCTTCCATACAACATCAAGCCCTTCACAGATGAGGTATTGTGTGACATTCCTCCCCTTGAATTTTTTGATGTATTATTAGGACAACCATGCTTGTGGAAGCGACATGCTGTGTATGAATCAAGGCCCCGTGCTGTTATTATTACATTGGGAAATCAATTGTACAGGATACCAGAGGTAGCACCGCCTACTGCCATATCTTTGATTACTGCAAAACAATGTAGTAAGCTCATTTCCAAAACTGGAAAATTTGTTTTCCTAACGATACGCCCTCAAGGAAAGAAGAAGACGGTGGCGACAACCTCCAGACAGGGCCCCTCTACACGACAACTACAGATGGCCAAGGTTGTGGAGGAGTACGAGGACATCTTCACCTCCCCGGTAGGGGTTCCTCTGCACTGTCAGGTCAAGCACTCCATCGATTTGACGCCAGGTGCACTGCTACCCAATGGACCAATTTATCGGCGCTCCGTTCTGGAGAACGATGAAATCAAGAGGCAGATTCAGGAGCTGTTACAGAAAGGCCACATCCGTCCAAGTTCATCGCCTTGCGGGAGTCCAATTGTGTTGGTACAGAAGAAGTATGGGACTTGGAGACTCTGTATTGACTATCGGGCACTGAACAAGATCACTGTCCGTAATAGGTACCCGATCCCACGGATCGATGACCTCCTGGACCAACTAAAGGGGGCAAAATATTTCAGCAAGATTGTTCTGAAGTCAGGATATCACCAGGTACTGATCGAACCCTCTGATGTATGGAAGACTGCCTTCAAAGCCAAGGAGGGCCTTTTCGAATGGTTGGTTATGCCTTTCGGGTTGACGAATGCTCCTGCAACCTTCATGAGTCTAATGGATGACATCTTACGGCCATTCACCAACTCATTTGTAGTGGTATACTTGGATGACATTCTGATCTTCAGCCAGAGTTGGGAAGAGCACCTCCACCACATCCGACAGGTT
>APFE030318585.1:0-21830 GCA_000404065.3 Pinus taeda | reverse complement strand
CAGAGCTCCGCAACTTTCTAGGTCTTGCCAACTTCTACCGCAGGTTCGTGTTTGGGTTTTCTCATATCACTTGGCCTTTGAGTCAAGTCACCAAGGGAGGAGCGAAGGCCAAATTCTTTTGGTCTGAATCTCAACAGAAGGCATTCATAGAGTTGAAAGATCGCTTCTGCACGGCACCAGTGCTCGCTTTACTAGATTTACAACAACCATTCGAGGTCGAGACAGATGCCTCTGACTATGCTATTGGGGTAGTCCTTACTCAACACGGGCATCCAGTGGTATCACAGTGAAACACTTTCAGACACAGTCCGGAAGTACCCCACTTATGATAAGGAGATGTATTCCATTGTACAGGCCTGCCGACAATGGAAGCATTACATTTGGGGAAGGAAACGGTCATCCACACAGACCACCGACCTCTACAGTTCATATAGACCCAAGGGAAATTGCAGAATGATCGCCATCAGAAGTGGTCTACATACCTGCAACAGTTTCACTTAAATATCAAGTATAAAAAGCACAGCACCAATAATGTTACAGATTTCCTCAGTCGACCACCAATCATGGTGCTAACCACCGTGCTCAACTCTTGCGGGCACGAGACCTCTGATTGGCCACTTCTCTACAAAAGCGACCCAGAATTCGGCCACACATACCAGACACTCTTGGAGGGTCAGCAGGTTGCAGATTTTCACCTCCAGGATGCCCTATTATGCCACCTCGGTCACCTTTGTGTTCCTTCAAGCGAGCGTGCCAAGATGATTTGGGAAGCACACTACAGTCGGGCTGCTGGGCATTTCGGGGTTGAGAAAATAGTGGCAGTACTGCAAAATTATTTCTATTGGGTGAATCTTCGACAGGATGTTGGGAAGCACATCTGATCATGTACTGCCTGTGCCATTGCCAAACCGACCATTAAGAAGCAAGGCCTCTATGCCCCGCTGCCTACCCCTAGTCGACCTTGGGAATCCATCTCCATGGATTACATGTTAGGCCTTCCTTCCACTAAGCATGGAAATGACTGTGTTTTTGTGGTCGTTGATAGGTTCTCAAAGATGGCCATTATGGCGGTCTGCAAGAAGAATATCACAGGAGAAGCCACTGCTAAACTCTTCTTTGAACGAGTATGGGTGCACTTTGGGATCCCACAGTCTATCATCTCAGATCGGGGCAGTCGGTTCCTCAGTACATTTTGGTCTAGTCTCTGGTCAATGTTGGACACCAAGCTCACTAAGTCCACAGCCTTCCATCCTCAAACTGATGGCCAAACAGAGGTTGTCAATAGGATGATTGTGCACATTCTGTGCATGTATAACTCAAAGCATCCACACACATGAGACGAGAGCCTCCCATATGTTCAACACAGCTACAACCGAGCTATTCACAGCTCGAATGGCCACAACCCTTTTCAGGTGGGCTTGGGATTCCAGCCACTATGCCCCATTGATGTGGCCATGCCATTTGCATCTACTCACACAGATTCAACTCATGTCCAGTCCAAAACAAATAAGGAAACCAGCTTCATTGAGCACATCCAACAGATTCGCCAGCAGGTCCATGACATTTTGGAGAAATCAAATGCCAAGTACAAGCAGCGACATGATCAACATCGGGTGCCACACAAGTTTCAGGTGGGTGACAAAGTCTGGTTGCATTTACAAAAGGAACGCCTTACTGGAGCCTATCAGAAACTAAGACCACTTCGATATGGTCCTTACACCATTACTAAGGCTGTGGGAGACAATGCATTTAAGCTCAGCATTCCCCCATTCCTTGGCCTGAATCCAGTATTCAATGTGGACCGCCTTCGGCCATACTTCGCACCATTGCTAGACACATCCGACATTGCAGAACAACTCACACCCACAAAATTAAATCCAGATTGCATGGAACAAGCTGCAACTGATCGGATCATGGACACACAGATCAAGAACACTCACCAACAGAATATCCAACTGTATAGAGTTGTTAAAGCAGGCCAATTCCTTCACCAGGGCAAGTGGCTCACCCGGGACCAAGTTCAGCACAAGTTTCCTCATCTCATGGAGGAACTCAACGGAATGGGGACCATTGCTTCCTAAGGGGGAAGGAATGATCCAATTGGATATTGGTGGCCACCTGCCAAGTCCATCTAGACCCCCATCATTGTTTCTCTCAGCGTTTTCAGTTTCCTTAATTGTAGCACAACTTACTATTTTTAGCAGTTTTTCGGGCCCTGAACTTCCGGAGCCGTTTTGAGGCCCTAAATGACGTTTTTTTGGGAAATCTGGGGGCAACATGCGTCCATGGACCATATTGCCCTTCCCAAAGTGGTAGTGCTCAGATAGATCTTTTTAATGAGCTATTGTACGCGTCAAATGGGGATAGTATGCCAAAGTTACGACCCCGGGAAGTTGATGTACCAATTTACCCAAACGGGGCCCATAGTTTGGCATTTCATCTTTTAGGGTTAGGTTCTGGAATGTTAAGGGTTTTCCATTGTTTCTCAACAATAAATAGGCCTTCGAGCCTCATTGTAACACAGTTCAGAGGCATGTAGCTACCACATCTCTTCTCAGAGATAAGCTACCATCGCCCTAGCTGGTTTATTTTCGTTACTGTTTGTAAGCATATTTCAGTATTTTACATTAAAGAAATGAAATATTATTTCCGTTGCATATCTGTGTTTAAGGTTATCTCTATAATTTGTTGCGTTCGTGTTTAAGTCCGGATCAACTTGATACATTTTTTTATTACAGTTTCTTTAATAAATCTGGGACATTATATTACATTAGATTTATAGATTTGATGGCAACCAGAGAATCATTGTTAGGATTGGCATGTTTGGTTCTAAGTTTCATGCTTGGTAGACAATATTAACCATTTCGGGCCTGGAAAACGTATAGTCTGCAACTAGCATAGCATATTTTGAATGTGAGATGATGAATTTTTTGTTGTTAAAAAACAAGTTATTATTGATAGACTCCCCTGGAGGATGATTAAAATATAACCGATCTTTTTTAAAGTTCTGGCAACTTAAACTTCTAATAGTAAGTAGTGACACATAAAATTGGCAAACTTCTTTCTTCACTATCTATTAAACTTTCTCTC
The DNA here is from genome assembly GCA_000404065.3 of Pinus taeda. Taxonomy (NCBI): domain Eukaryota; kingdom Viridiplantae; phylum Streptophyta; class Pinopsida; order Pinales; family Pinaceae; genus Pinus; species Pinus taeda. The sequence goes on along the minus strand of APFE030318585.1, from coordinate 18,740 downwards.
AAACTATCTAGTATAACTAAATTATTTGCTTATTGTTTTTTAAGAGATTTGAAGAAAATTATATCCAAACAAAAACACACAGAAACAAGATTTTCTAATTGACATCTGAGTTGGACTTGTAATTGCTATGGATCTCGGACTGCTGGACACTCGGGGCTGGCTCTTCCTTGATGTATCAATGGTATGCCTAATATCCATAGGTGGAAACTTGGGAGTTGCGCCCATATCTACTTAGTGAGGAAAGCTTTCGTTAAGGAGGTGAGGTTCAATGGAACTTAGGATATCATTAAAAGTTTCTTTATACATTCCCGCATTCTGCCACCCGGATTATCACCCTGTGTGCGACTATAAGCTGTTGACCATGTCATCCTTTTTTCATGATGACTATAAGGATCAGTAAACAATCAGCAATTTGGTTCGCTAACTCTCTGACTTGTATGAATTTGACATCTACAATCTGGTTGACCTTCTGACATGTATGAGTTTCACTAGCCCCAGGTTGTTCAGTGCCTCCTTTCTCCATGTTAGGTCACTTTCAATTGCCCAGGATGGATTTTCAGTTCTACAGTGAATGCATTCCTTGATACCACATAAGAGAAACCATTTCTGTTTGATTATTCATGTTCTGGTCCAAATATTGGTATACTAGACCCCGTAATCCACTATCTTGGTCTCTAAAATCCTCGATCGTGCAAGTCCTGCGATTCCATTGGAGGCTTCATCGAAGTTGTAGTTGGAGGAGCCCACTACTGGTGTCTCTTTTTCGTAAAACTTAAGGTCTGTCCATTGGCTTGCTTGAATTAAGGAGATTGTAGGATTGAGCAGATCCTTCTCTTTTCTGGAATGTTCTCATTACTTTCCTCCTCCTTTCTCTTCTTCAGAGTTTCGATGGTTGTTCTTTGAAATTTTACATCATATCTGCTCAGGGTTCCATGATCTTTCTTCAAATATTCTTTTGTTTCTTTCTATTAGATATTCCAAGATTTAAGGAACAGATTAGTTTCAAGCTTTCAGATTTCCAATCTATTTTCAACATTTTTCTGTGATTTTCCATCACCATAGGTTGAGGGAGAATAAGGCATTGATATGATTGATTACATTGCTGCTTTACCTATTTAGCTACTTTGCAATGGAAGAGAATGCGGTTAAAATTGTCTTCCTCAATAAGGCAACCGCTACATCTAGAGGGCCATATTGCTTTCTTTTTCAGAAAGCTCTCTATGATAATTTATCTTTTCCTTTTGGTGTGAACTAATGAAAAGCTGAAATTTTAGGCCATTGCGATAGGAACCATATTTTCTTTCATGCTGTTTTTTGGGTTTTCTGGTTCCCCTTTAAGGCTGTTAAATATCTTTCTTTAATGGTATATCTACCTCTTCCTTCTTGGCTCTGACACAACCATCCTTGCCTTTCACTGGTAGGTGTTTTTCTTGTTTTCTAATTCCTTTCTTCTTCTTGGAGCTGAGTTGGCCATTCTTCTAGCCTTTTCCCATGGACTGTTCTCATGTCATTGTTTGCTCACCCAGTAATCTTTTATCTTTTCCATTTTACCTCCTGCATTCTCTCCTTGACCCTGCTCAGGACTTTAATGTCACCTAGAAGTTTGTGGTCATTCCATGCATTCCCTTTTTCCCACTTGTCATTGTTGTACAATGCTTTGTCAGCTGCCACATTGGCCTGACTAGTCCATGACTGTCCTATCATCAAACTGGCTACTTGGGCAAAACTTCATCGAGTTAACTCATTTCTTTTATATTCACCCAACCTGAAAACAATTGATAGAAATCGACTTTTGCATCCTCTACCTTATCCATCTATCAGGTCAGCAGACCCCTGGGCCCCTTAGGACACCTAACACACATTCTGTTAAGCTGAGCTTGACATCTGACGAGTTGGTATCTTCATAGCCGATAGTATGGAGTCCCAACATCCTGATGGCTGATCTCCTTATAGGCTGATAATTGATATGCCACAATCAAATAACAAAACACTCATCTCCAACATTGATAGGTGTTTTCTGTTTTGTTAGTTTCGGAGGGGTAAGCTTGATACAAAGGTCCAAATCTCCCAAAATCTCAACACTTGACAACCAAACTCTAGATGGCCTGAAATTTGATATGCGATACAACGTCACCCTTGCTTGAGCTACCACCTGGTTGCCACCTCAATTCCACTATGCACTTTGATTCACATCATCTTTCCATTGTGAAAATTTCACTACTGAAATCCTATTGCAGCAATTGGAAAATATTTTTTCTAATTGTTAATTAAATTAACAATTTATCTGCCACGGCAAATACCAAATGATTCACACTGCAATCTTCACAAATAAACCGCGGAAAATAATAGCATTGGAAACTGAGAAATATGCTAGCACACACATAAAAATGAACATAGTTATTTTTGGACAAATGTCCCCGGAAAAACCCAACTTGGGAAAACTGGTGCACGAGTTGAGGGTTTTATTATTATGCAACAGTGAATTTATCTAAGTATAATCTGGATGCTGAAAACTGGCAATCTAGTAGAGAAAATACTAGCAAAAATATCTTGAGGGAAATTACCCTCACTTCGAGCAATCCCGATACTTGCCTGCTATTGAAAAACAAGCTATCTAACTGGGCCTGCGCAGGCTCTGTGTCAACTTGAAGCTGCCTGCCACACACGCTGCTCGAATTGTCTGCTAATCAAGCCGTCCTACCTGTTGTTGATTGGGAAAATGCTTCTTCAGCACTTTGGAACCTCTGCCCGACCTCTGTAACTGAAGACATCTTCCCCTCAACAAAAATTGAACTGCGCTTTGAGGGTTTGCACTGCCTCTATGCAACCTCCTAGAGAAATTTTGGCCTTTCTCTGCAATGCACTTCACCAGATCTGGAAAACTTCCTCAAACCTCATTGTCTCTGCCCCTCACAGTCTCTGCTTCCTTCTGAAGCTCAAACTCTTCCGACAACTGCTGGCTCTTTGGAAGAATCGAACTCTATAAGGAAATCAAACTCCTCAAGTGTGTTATCCAACTACCCATGGACTTCTTCTTATAATCCTCTGTTGGACCTCCAACTACCAAGATTAAAACTTAATTAAGGGCTAAGATCATATTGGAGTCGATCCGTGTGAGTTTCTAGATGATTCACAGCTTATCTCAATTAATTATGATTAATTATCCAGATTTCCTAAGTTTAGACTTAGGAAATAATTAAAAATAGGCTAATAATCTAATTGAGACACTTCTAGGTGGAATTTCTAGAAATGATTTCTAGGTTATAATGAACTCCTATGTTTTAGCCTCTCCACAAAATTTCGAGACTAGAACACCTCTGATGCTACAAAACCTAACACTCCCTCTTAGCAAGGAAGGTGTTCTCTCTGGTGCTGCACATTCTGGCACAACACCCTATCTTTGTACCACCCTCTGTCAGGCTGCCAATGTTTGACAACTTCCCACCAACCACTATGCAACTCTGATGCTGCATCTGTGCTACTGCTGACACTACCATACTATTGCCAACTCTGCATCTGCATTGCAACTCCCTCTCATCTGTTGCTGCATCTGTGCTGCTGCTGACACTGCCATACTGTTGCCAACTCTGCATCTGCACTGCAACTCCCTCTCATCTGTTGCTTCTGCAACTGCAACTATTGCAACTAAGAAGCATCCTAAATACTGAATCAACTGTGTTTAGTATGATGCATTTGTCTCCCGAGTCTTGACTGCTACTAGCCACTGCATTGTCCACTACAGAATCTGCGCTGCTGCTGACTCTGCACTATGCCACTCTGCAATGTTGCCAACACTGCACTACGCTCCTTAGCACCTAACTGCTACTACTCTGCAACTGTCACTCCGAAATATCGTTGCATTATTGACACTGATCCATCCTGCTACTGAATTCTGTGGGTCCCCATAACAAGGTAATGACGCATGAGGAGAACACCTCAAGGATGCCCAAACTCTGCAGTTTTGGACTATAGCTCCAAGTCGCCCCACCTCACTCTTGGAGGTATGGTTTTCATCATAGTGAAGTCTTCCTCCAACCTGGAAGACAATTTGTCTATCTCGGCTGACGCTGCCGCCTGGTCCTGCTTCTCTTGCTTGTCCTTCTTTTTGAGAGGACACTGCGTACTGTAGTGACGAAGCTCACCACATCTGAAGCACTTGACCTTTCACAGGTCCTTCTTCTTCTTCTTTTGCCACTGCCCTTGACCGAGACCCTTCGATGCTAAGGCCACATTTTCTTCTTCCTTCTCACTCTTCACGGTCTTGTTGTTGCTACCGCTGAGGGTGCTCTTTACTAGACCCTGCCTCAACTCTTCTTGCTTCAGATCAGACCACATCTTGTTCCATCTAGGGAAAGTGTCTCTTCCCAATATGCTTTGGACAAACACTTACCAATCCAACGAGACATTGTTCAGTGCCAATCGTACAAGCTCTGTGGGTTGGGGTGCCTCCCCAACGACTGCAAGCTAATCTTTGACCTCCTGAATCCGAGTGAGGAAGGGATCTATGCCCTCACCTTTCTGCATCCTGATGCTTCTTAGCTTCTCATGGAGAAACATCTTTTGTTGCTTGGAAGAACTCTGATATAGCTGGGAATGACCATCCCACATCTCCTTGGCTGTGTTTTTGTCAGATATATGTGAGACTATCTGATCTCAGATACCATCTAAGATCATTCACTTTGCCTTTGCCATTTATGTTTTGTACTCCTTCAACTGACTAGGGTCCTAGGTTACTGCTACCACATTATCTATATAGGCTTTCAAGCCATATTCATCTAGAAGGAAGGACATCCTAGCCTTCCAGATGACATAGTTTGAGGCTTCCTCCAACCTATCCTGATCTCTAAACCCAGCTATGGCCATCTCAAAAAACTTGTCGAAAACTCTCTCTTTCCCTCTGCTTGGCTGCTAGAATTGCTATTTGCACCCCCTACTGGAGTGAGAAAATATGCTCATGGCTATTGCCAATCTACAACTGGAAAAATGGACCTCTAAAACTCGAAGTCCCTTGAGAGAAATTTTCCCTCTGTTGTGTGTGCTTTTTTCTTCCACCTGACGCTAGTTTTGCTACTGCAAACTATTGCAAAAACCCTCTGTGTCCAACCAAGGAATATGCTCAGTGAAAATATGAGTTGCTGTTGCTCCTTCTGCCTGCTGGAATCACTCAATTGGAAAGCCGAATTTTTCTGCCAACTTGCACTGAAAAATCAAACTTCCCCAAGCAACTCGAACTACCTTGCTGAGGCTCTGCACAGCCCCAAAAAATTCCGGCTTGCTCCCTCTGAACAATGAATTTTTCTTTTTATCGCTTTTGTGCTTCCTGGCCGATCAATCACGCTTCTCTGGTACCATGTGAGAATTTCACTACTGAAATCATATTGCAACAACTGGAAATTACTTTTCTAATTGTTAATTAAATTAACAATTTATTTGCTACGACAAATACCAAATAATTCATACTGTAACCTTCCCAAATAAACTGCAGAAAATAATAGCGTTGGAAACTGAGAAATATGCTAGCTTGCACACATAAAAATTAACACAATTTTTTATGGACAAATGTCCTTGGAAAACCCAACTTCGGAAAACTGGTGTAGTAGCTAAGGATTTTATTAGCTTGCACACATAAAAATTAACACAGTTTTTTATGGACAAATGTCCCTAGAAAACCCAACTTGGGAAAACCGGTGCAGTAGCTAAGGGTTTTATTATTATGTAGTAGTGAATTTGCTTGAGTAAAATCTGGAAGCCGAAAACTGGAAATCTTGTAGAGAAAATACCGGCAAAAATATCTTGAGGGAAATTACCCTCACTCCGAGCAATCTCGACTCTTGACTACTATCGAAAAGCAAGTCGTCCATCTGGGCCTGCATAGGCTTTGCGTCAACCTGAAGTTGCCTACCGCACGTGCTACCTGAATCGTGTGCTGATCAAGCCATCCTACTTGCTGCTGACTGGGAAAATGCTTCTCCGACACTCTAGAACCTCTGCTCGGCTTTTGGAACTGAAGAAGTCTTCCCCTCAGCAAAAATCGAAGTACCCTTTGAGGGTCTGCACTGCCTCTGCGCAACAACTTGGAGAAATTACAACCTTTCTTTGCAAAGCACTTCTTCGAATCTGGAAAACTTCGTTTGACCTCACTGTCTCTACCCCACTATCTCTGCTTCCTTCTGAAGCTCAAATTCTTTTGACAACTGCTGGCTCTCTGGAAAAATATAACTCTATAAGGAAATCGAACTCCTCAAGTGTGTTCTCCATCTACCCATCGACTTCTTCTTATAATCCTCTGTTGGACCTCCAACGACCAAGATTAAAACTCAATCAAGGGCTAAGATCATATTGGAGTCGCTTTGTCTGAGGTTTTAGATGATTCACACCTTATCTCAATCAATTATGATTAATTAACCAGATTTCCTAAGTTTAGACTTAGGAAATAATTAAAGATAGGCTAATAATCTAATTGAGACACTTCTAGGTGGAATTTCCAAAAACAATTTCTGGGCTATGGAGAACTCCTGTGTTTTAGCCTCTCCATAAAATTTCGAGACTAGAACAACTCTGGTGCTACAGAAACTAGCAACCATGTCCTCTTGCCATGTTGACATGTCACTTCAGCACCACGTCATCTTACCACATCAACAAGGACCTATCTTGGTGCTATGTCATCATGACATGTCACATAGCCATGTTAGCTGCCACATGGCAACCCTAAATGTTAGCTCACCACATCGGCTACCACCAGGCATGCCACATTTGTATGCCATGTCACCAGATTTACCATGCTAGCATGCCATTTCCTCTAGCTCAAGTTTGCACCTTATTAGTCTTCATCTGTATTAGGAGGAAATCTTAATATCTGGGTCTCAATCTCTCGATATTCAACCTCCAGAAGCCATATCTCAATACCCGACACTTCAATCCTTGGTTTCATCGACTGACGACTCCTAAACCTTTTGTTACTTGACAGACAATGTGGGTTTTGCCTGTGTCGAGACTTGTACTTGATTGTCACCATTGTGTTCTCTCAAGAGCTGATAGTTGAAAGGTCGTTAACTGAATGCCTGAAGGCCTAATAGCCCCTTTCAGCTAGGCTCCCAGTCATGGCTCCCATCGGGCATGTGACCAGGGGGGGCTAAGGCTAAAGGACTCCGATTTTTAAAATTTTCTAACTCCTCTGTTATATAATTCCAAAGGGGTTAAACGATCGAACCTCAAGTTTCCAATACTTCTGACTTGAAACTTGACAGGCCAATGCTTGATACACGACTGACAACTGATGGGAATCTCTCTATCCTCCGATGGATATGTTGGGATCCATTGATATCAAAGATTTTGGGGTGATAGTTCTTGAGGATTCTACCAAAGGTTGATAGCCCCATTGCCAAAGCCTCTTTATACTAGCTCTTGATCACGACTCTGGTTGGACCCTATGACTAAAGGCTAGGGCCAAAGTCGCAATCCTCGAATTTCCAAGATTTTCAAAACCAAAGGATTAATTTTCGAAGCCATGGAACTTTTGATAAATTCTTTCAAGCCAATTATTTTGGAGGCTGGACTTTGATTCTGATAAGGAAAATTTTGTGCCCGAAGACTTCTAAAGTTGTAGGGTCCTCACAATCCTAGAAAGCACCCATAATCATTTATCTATGGCCATATTAACATGATTTTTCTTCCAAGGAGACCAAAGAGGTCATTGTTCACAGTTTCCCCCATTTAATGCCTTCAAATCTTTTCATCCCAATTAGTTCAAGAGTTCTTCAACAAACTCTATAGCATATTGCCTAAGATGTTTTATGAAGACTCTTCCGTTTGAGTTTGCTTTGCAACCAAGGCTCTTACCTTTGCCTCCATGTCCATATCCCTCACAAGGCTCTCTGATCATTTCAATAGACCTAGAGCTTAATAACAGACCATAGACATTAGCCATAACCAAGACTGAAAGTCTATCAGTCCCAAGCTTAAGTGAACCATTTAATTCGTGTACATAATCATGGAAAAAACATCACAAAATCAAATTAAATATTGACTAACAAGAATATGAATACTGTACAACCATTACAACCGGATCTACTATTTGACATCATAACTAGGCAGCACATAGATCATAATATCCATTTAGCAGGCACACACATAAATATACACTTTTCATCAATCATCATTTCTTTTTCATTAACATGATTTACATTACGCAGATGAAGTCCCCAAGTGTACTTATTTGATCCAGTTAATTAGTTGTCTACAATTGATTTAGGTTGAGTCATGTTCCACCCCTGAGCTAGACCATGAAGCCATAACGTAAGTTCTCACTTAGCGTTATAGGGTTGAGTCATGAAGGCCATTCTCCTTCATCAACTGATGCTCGTTAGTTCTCTTAAGATCACATTAAACCTAGAGTTTGCCTAACTGTTTTAGGTTGCTTCTCAGCTATTGTACAAAACGAGCAGCCAAAAAGGAAAATCTCTCCCAAGCTATCAGTGGTGTAAGTATGAAGGCCTCTCTCCTTCATCCACACAGAGGTCAGTATGAGGTCCTCTAACCGATTGAGGCAAGGCCTGTTCTTATTCACAGTATGGCCACAATGGGCTTGTACAGTACAAAGAGAACCCTTCTCGATGCTTCCCTTTTGTGCTTCTTGTGCATGGTTTCAACAAAATTTGTAAGTAATTAGCCACATTGTTCCTACACAGCAGCACAACACGGAGCCCATCCTTCACTAAGCCAATAGTACTTCGGTGCCTCCATCTAGTGCTTCTATGCATAAATCAGACAAATTCCTTAGCAATTCCAGCTAGCCCTCTGGGTTAGACTAAAGAATCAAATGTTGATCTCTCTCACAAACTAGGTGATCTAAAATAAAGTCACACACAAAGTTTTTCTTTGCTTCATATGAGAGCCTCCTCTTGTCTCTTGGTCTGTCTCTCTGCACTTTGCTTCACTTTGCTCTTCCATCCTCCCCCTACGGGTGCTTCCCCTTTTTTCTTCTTCCTTGGGTTTCCTTCATTGATGGTTTACGTGGGTAGTCAAATGTCTTTAGAAAGAAGGGTACGTAGCCCATACCTCTGAGCAATTTGGTACCACTGTCCCACTCATCTCATAACTATGGGAGTTATTACTACACCTTCCCATTACATATTTTCTTGGGGAAAGTAGACAATCTTAGAATATTGGTTCAACCAAATAATTTATTGAGGAGGGCTTGTTGCACTTGATGGAGCCCCAACGCTGGAGAGAGAGCACACTATGTTGTCTACTTGGAACCCATAGAGATGACTTAGGGCACCCACAACTGGATTTTGGACACATGGAGATGCTTTGAGGCTTGATTTGAGGACCTTCTCTCAAATTGAAGATGATCATGATGCTTGTAGACATTTGTATCCCTTCTGATGCATTTTGGAGCATTTAGAACCCTAAAAGGGCATGTCCTCATCCTTTTTAGAGACTTACGACTCACACGTGTGGGATTTTATTGGCATATTTTGTCGTTGAGCTAGTTTGTAATGCAATTTTACTTTATGTCTACTCAAAATCAAACTTGTTTTTGGGTTTTTAGTCAATTCTTAGAGGTGATCACTAATAGACCTTATATAAATTGAGGATCACCTCTTTCATTTGTTCATCATCACACTTGTGTATTTCAACCTCTTTAGAAGAGACTTGTCTTGCTTTGTTGTACTTTGCTACTTGTGGAGATGTGATCTTATGTGATTTTGGCCATTGGAGACTAATTTTTGTTGTGGAGATGTCATTTTGGGATTGAAAGAAGGCATGTTCTTGGATATATTGTGAGTAGTTGTGTTGAATATCTTTTATGGTTTTGCATGTAATGGAATAATGCTAGGGTTTCTATTTTCCTTGCCTAAATGCATATGTTTATATGAAATTCTTGGTAATTATTGCATGCTTAATCTTCTCCTAGAGAGCCTTTTTCTTATGAATTTCTCCCCTCATAAAATGATAGATAGGGTTAGGAAGTGGAAACTTTTCCCCCTTACTCCTTTCAAAGATTTGACACTTCCATGGTTAAAGTTCTTAAGATTCCATCACACAAGTAGGGAAAAGACATTCACGTCCCTCTTGATGATCAAAACCATCTAAAAATCTATATTTTACCTCTTTTTTTCCTTATTTTAACCCAAGAAGACAAGCTGCTAGGGCTAGGGCAAGGGCTGAATTCAACTAGGGCTTGCTCTAAGTCAACATTGGAGCTAATTTGGCTGGTTTCCTCCTTGTTTGAGCTTTCTAACTCAAAATCTCGTTTTTTCCTTGGTGGAAATTGCCTAGTTAGGGCTGACATCATCAACCCTAGGCAATTTAGGTCTCTTTATAACCCAAGTTCAGCAAAAGGCTTCAACTTAGGGCTATTTGAATATTTGTCACTCCATTGGCTGATCATATCTTTCAAAGCAAACCTTTTCTCTATGCTTGCATGCCTAGATGCATCATTGCTGAACTGCATCTTGAAACCCTAGGCTTCAAGCTCTATTTCCTAGGCTTCTTCATAGGTACGTTGTTCCATTATACAAAAGAATTGAGCCCAGTTCCAAGTGAGAATTACCTTGATCAAGTCTCTTAAACATCACTTTGATCTTATCAACATAGAATACCTTTAGCCTTTAGGTGATCTATACTAGGAAGCCTCCCATGTGGTGAAACTCCACTAAAGAGCAGGAGGTGGAATGCTAAGGTGACAATGGCAGCCATCTCATTGTTGCATTAGGGTCTGGCCCTTTCCTTCTGAGGCCTCTCATAAGGCCTGCTAGATTTTGAGGCAACAAGTGTCATCAACGAATTTTAGATGCTTGAGGTCAGCAATACTTAAGGATATGTGGAGTACTTTAATATAGTGAGAAGCTTTAGTGGAAGAGAGGGTTTTTCCTAGAGCTTCAACTAAAATGACAATGAGATGATACTATCTATGTTAAAGAATTGCCATAGGATTAAATCCCCTGTTAAAATGAAGTTTTGTAACAAGCAGTGACATGGAATGTGTGTAATCGATGGAAAGGCATAGGAACTGCATAAAAGGAATGTAGATGTATTATAACAGATGGAGAATTGGTTGAGATAGAATGCGCTTCATCGGTAGATTTCATTCTTTGTACCTACTTTAGGGAGTACCATTCGAACATAATTCGTTGGCAAGAATTATGGAACCACCAACATTGCATTGAATGCAATACAATTTGGGATATACCATTTGATCTGAAGCATCTCAGATGGAATAAATATACATGCCTGCATATTTTGTAATCAATGCACCACTATGGGGTGCTTATTGAATTCCTAATTTGTCTTGTTATTCTTCTTCCGATATGCGTGCCCATTATGCAATGTGAATGAATGATTCTTTTTCACTACTTATTGCCTGTGTTTGTAACACATTGTAATCTTTGGTTTTTAAATGTGCTATCAGACCTTCCAGGTTGCAGTGGCTAAGGTGGACTGTTCATAGAGAGATGATTGTGTATGTTAATCATCTTTATTTGTTTCTCTTATTGATGCCACAGAATTAATTATTGCTTGGTCATGTTATTGTGGTTGATTGTGAGCTGGTTTCACATGCCATAGTGTGGAGACCATGAGGCGGAGAATGAGAAGAAACTCAGAAGGCCTCCATGGGAGCAACTTGAACTGGCAGGCATAAATAAGAGCACTTGAGGAGGGTTTCTTGCAAAAAGATGGATGAGGCCATATGGCCTATGACACACGTTGCAAAAATGTAGTAAGTTTGTAAGGACCTGATGAACTTGCAAATGGTGATATCCAAAAATGAGTTATTTTGCCACGATGGTTTCCACAAATAGAGAGCAGGAACCCACACATTTATAAGTTGTTATTTGAGTATGATTATTCATGGATAGCCTTATCAGACTCACAGTTCTTTATTAGTTCAGAGGTTTGGGGGATTTGTCTACATGAGTCCGGCTGAGCCATGAAAGAGAGAGAGAGAGAGAGAGAGAGAGCAAGTCCTCATGCTCCGCTGCATCATCAAATGCAAGAGAATAGTTTGTTAGGTCATTATTCAGGCACAGTTTGCGGTCATTCCCTTCAGCATTGAAACCATCTTTGGTCTGGTCTCATTTCTACATTGGGTTTAGGGCTACATGGACTCCTTATCTTATCGAGAGCTCTACCCTTATCTTGCATCTATTCGAAAGCCATAACCATTTGATTACCATCACTTTTGGTCGGGCTCATTGTTGGTTTTCAAAGGTCACCTCCCTACTATATTTGGTTGGTATCTCATTGGAATGCCTCTCCCCTTTTAGATATTCTTTTAATGCCTTCAGATGGCTGTTACCATCCAAGGACGGGTTGAAAAAGATTATCAGATAGGACATCTTTAGATAGCTGATTTAGGTTACTTGGGTGGATTCATCAGGTGGTTTAAACACCAAGATGGGCTTCTATGTGGAGCACTTCATGGAGTTGAGGGATGATCTTATTGTTTTACCCCTCTACATGCTGAGGCACTAGATGCATGCTCTGAAGATCTCTCTAGGGCAGTTTTGGATGGGCTCTCATCCACTTTGAATTGAAACCAATCATCATATCACGTGAGGAGATAGGATCTACGAGCCATGTATCTCCATGAACGTGACGGAGGAGCACTTTATTTTCAAAGTGTCTCGTCTATTATGAAAATAGAGGTCGATTTCATTGTATTTTAAGAAAGTCTCAAAACTTTCTCTTTGCTTTTTTCAGTTCCTGGACTAGAGATGCCTTACCCTTTACATAAGGGAGACCCTCAGCATTAGATCTCACTCTCTCCAGCCATTCTCACCTAGACTGGACACCTCTAGGCTGATTGCTGCTTTCTTTCATGTAATTTTGATAAACAGAGGTGCCAAGAGGTTGGCAGAGAAAAATTATTCATCAGCCGCTAGATCCATGAGACCTGAGGAGGCCATCAGAGCTTAGCTAGTGATGCCTTGTCTTTATAAGGATGTTTCATTAAATTCAGAGATAGTTAACACAACACCAATATACAGGTGATGTCCTCCGTATCTCAGCATAGGGCTACATCATCTAGACATCGGCACATATCTCAGGCTAGCTTCCCCAGCTCTTCTAGTTGCTCTTCCAGAACCTTTGATCAGTCATGATCAACATATATCATGAGTTTCTTCATTTTGGTGTCAAGTGTTAGGAGAGGGCTTCAGGGTGGTTGACCTGTGCCCTTTAGGTATGGCCTTCTCCTCATCCCTCTCTCCATCATTAGAGATTTATGGGTTCTCAGCATTACTTGCATGTTTTTGTAGTGCCAGTTTGCTTCTCAGTTTCATGGTCATAGACAATAGACATATTCTAGTGTAGCATAGTTTAGATTAGCTTCATGCTTCTATATGCTTTTATAGGATTGGACTTTGCATACCCACTTGTATTCCACATTGATCTACTTAGCAGTCCCTTTAACCTATTTGCTGATTTTACTTATGGAGTAATAGTTAATCAAGATAGTGTGGCTGGAGGGGTGTATTAGAAGTCTCATATTCCTCAATCTGAAGTTGAAACTTTTTGACTAAGTGATAGTGTACTCATGTAATTTGTAAATAGGTACATGTTAACTATATATATTGTAGAGCATGTGTTGATCCATATTGAGTTTTGTTATTGGCTTGTAGGTATGTCTGTTTGGAAGATGATCTGACCAACATTGTGATGCAGAAGCACTTAGGAATTGGGTAAGAATAAGAGCAAGCCAGGAAAGTATAAGAGAGACAAGTGCGCCGAAGACAAGAAGGCTAGCATGAGACAAAAATTAAGCACAACAGGTGCAAGTGGGGAAGTTGACGAGTAGGTGTGACAAGAATGGGAGTCTGCAGAGTATAATATCAGCAGAACAGGCACGGTAAGCACGATGAGTGCGGATGATATGGAGAGTGCCAAAAAAAGATGAAAGGTTACTCGGAGATGCTGAAGTGACATGAAAGAGATCACGGGAGAAGTTGAGGAGTCAGATAAGGTGAAAGGTCATATGGAGTAAGAACACATAGGATTGTAAGCAAGAGCATCTGGTTAGCCAGTCCCGAGGCTTAGTTGGCCGGATTCTAGTGAGAGTTAGGGTTGTAGGGAATTGGTCAAGAGCTAGAGTAGAGTAATAAGGTATATCCTGTTAATGAGCTATAATTAACATACGAATTGGATATCCTCTTAATGAGAATTAGGGTTGTAGGGTGTTGGGAAAGGGCTAGAGTAGAACAATAAGGTATTAGATTATAATTTGCATATGAATGAGTAGACATATTCTTCTTCAATGGTATTATCTGGTTCAGTACTCTGTCTGTGTAGTTTTTGGTTATTTAAGTCTAAAATTGAGATCTCTATGCTAACCTGAGAAGTTCCAGATTGTTGCACAAAACCTATGAAGTATATGGATTGGGGTCATTATGCTTCACTGTGCAACATTGTAGGTGGAATGGCTTGAGTGTTCTATGTCTATGCCACTGTTGCAGATGAATTTGAACGTATTCTGTGTCTGTCACAGCGTTGCAGGTGAAATTGCATGGTTGACTCTCACCATTGCAGGGAGACTTGGGTGCTGGTGTTGAGTTTCGAAACTGAGGGAAAATATCTTCAAGGAATTCCATTTGTACATTTAGAAGGAAATCAAAATATGATCAACACCGTTTGCCTGGCTCATTATTATCAGGGGCTGCCAACAAAGGGCATATTAGCCAAAGTGGCTTCATGAGTAAGAGGTGCTTGGTGCGTGGGAAAGAGTAAACCCTTAAGCATATTATATGGGGCAGCAAATTTGCTCGAGATTGTTGGTGTATGGAATTGCATTAGAGTTTCAGCTCCACCTATTCTTGGAAAATATACTGCAAAACTATTTTCAATTACAATGTAAGCATAATCTCTTCTTTCCTAGATTCCTGGTGGCAAGAGGTAGGCTCTCATTTGCTTGCCAAAAATTTCTTGTTGATTACGTATGCCAAGAAGTCGGGTGCCTCTTAGGAGCGTGGAGAAGAGCTTGATTGTACATTCTCCCTTGCTCATGTACATTTTGTTCTCCTTCTGTATATATTTTTGAGTAATTATAAGCGGTATTTTCTTAAAAAACATATGAGTGTGGTGTGATACTGGGTATGGTGATTGGTTTGCTGCTGCAACCTGCAAAAATTGGAAACTATGTTGCAGATTTAATGTGTTGAAGAGGATTGTTAAACCTTTAAAGAATGCAATGCAGTTAAGTCTGTTGTTAGTAAGATTTTACATTCTCTAACAGGAAGTCATATGAAACGTTTGTAACTGAAAGTTTGTTGTGTTGCAATTGACGTAAAGGTATAGTAAATACATAAGAAGAATGTAGGTGCATTGTAACAGATGGGGGGACTGGTTGAAACTTGGGACAGGATGCTCACTGTGGGAAGATCTCATTCTTGTACCTACTATAGAGAGTACTGTTAAAATACAATTTCTCTTGTTATAGTCTTGTTCTCTGTGTCCATAATGTGGTGTCAGTGATCTTTTTACTGCGTGTTGCCTCTGTTTGTAACACACTGTAATCTGAGATGGAAGCATTTATTTATCTCTGATTTTTATAACAATCTACCGCTAGAATTTCAATGCCCTTATGGGATTTTCCAAATCTTCCCTCTGGAACTTTGTAGAGTCCTTTTCACCGCTAATCCTTCGGGTGTTATCTTTCAGATGTCTAGTAGCTATTATGAATCTGGGTCTGAGCAAAGACAAGGAGATGAAGCGATTGTGGAAGCACCGGTTGCAAGGCCAATTGTTGACAATATGCCTTGTGGCACAGGTTGTGGGTTTTCAGATCCGGGTAATCGTGCTGCAGATGCAAGGACGCGATCAGCATCAATTAGAAAGCTCTGGACTGCTGTGATACTCTGTATAGTTTTTATGATTTTGGAGGTGTTAGGCGGTATTAAAGCTAACAGCCTGGCAATTCTAACTGATGCAGCACATTTACTAACAGATGTTGCTGGATTTGCCATTTCTTTGTTTGCAATATGGGCATCAGGATGGGAAGCAACACCTCGCCAGACGTATGGGTTTTTTAGACTTGAGATTTTAGGTGCACTAGTATCCATTCAACTTATTTGGCTTCTGACTGGAATTCTCATCTATGAGGCTATTGATAGGATACTTCACAATACGGGTGCAGTTGATGGCCGTCTGATGCTTATTGTTTCTACACTGGGGCTTATTGTTAATATTGCCATGATTTTTCTACTTGGTCATAGTGATCATGGGCTTGAGCACAGTCATAGTGATAGGGACAGTCATGACAAAGGGCATTGGCATGGTGAGGGAAAAGGTCATCGACAACAGGCTGAGCAGAGACATGCACAGGAACATAGGAGCAATACTGAATACAGTCATGACCATGGCCATAAGCATGAAGATCTCGAGATATGCACTGCTTCCGGTCAAGACAAAGCAGAACTAAAGAAGCCTTTGCTTTCAGATGTAGAAAGGGCTGAACATTTTGTTCATTCCACTAATGCAGGGAAAACCCTTGGCAGTGGATTGAAAGATGCTGAAAGCAGTCATTTGCAGAAAACTAAATTCAAGTTAGATCATGACTTGGACGCGAACACAAAAGTGCAGAAAGAAAGCCATTCACATTTAAATATAAATGTTCAGGGGGCATATCTGCATGTGCTCGGAGATTTGGTTCAGAGTATTGGGGTCATGATTGGAGGAGTAGTCATTTGGGTAAAGCCCAGCTGGAAAATAATTGATTTGATATGTACATTGTTTTTCTCAGTACTTGTGCTGGGGACCACTATAAAGATGTTGAAGAGTATTCTAGAAGTTTTGATGGAGAGTACACCTCGCGAGATTGATGCTACAAGGCTTGAAGAAGGATTGTGTGCAATTTCTGGCGTCTTAACTGTGCATGAACTGCACATTTGGGCCATTACAGTCAGGAAATACTTGCTTGCATGCCATGTTAAAATTCGGTCAGATGCAAATGCTGATATGGTTCTTCAAAGGGTAATAGAGTATATTGAAAGGGAGTACAAGATTAGCCATATAACGGTACAAATTGAACGAGAGGTTTGATTGGAATATTTGTATAATGATCAAGCCAGCATCTGTCCACTCTGACTATAATCTGTTTCACTTTTATTGGAACTATGATTATAACAGTTCTGCATGTCTTATGGCAATTAGTTGTAGGTGTTGGTTGACATCTACTATCATGTTTAAAAAATAATCTTTGTGGATAGCGTTCCTTCCGAGTTTTACATACGGTTAAGGGCATGCATACAGTCCAGTTATTTTGAGACAAAATATTTTGTGCATGTTTGATTCCAGAGGAGGATCGTCGTTTATCAAGTCCAGCATTGATGCACATATATCTGGTCGATTTAAATGTTTTCGTAATAGAAAGCTGCAACATTTTTATTAATGTGAAGGGCTAGTAAGCAATATGTTTTGGGAGGGCACTGTACACTTCAGTTAACTGTGAGCTTGGATATATGGAGAAGCTCCACAAAAGTGCACAATGAGTTACAAATTGGAACAAAGTAATTAGAGAGTGTCCATTTTAAACAAGCGTGGAACCAAAATAAGGACTGCGGGTTGATAGAGTTACAAATTGGAACAAAGTAATTAGAGAGTGTGTTCATTTTAAACAAGCGTGGAACCAAAATAAGGACGGCGGGTTGATAGCTGCCGGTCATAATTCTCTGTACTGAGAAAAGTGAACCCGCCGGTCATAATTCTCTGTACTGAGAAAAGTGATTTAGAAATATGATTGGGATAATTCTCTGTATTGAGAAAAGTGATTTAGAAATATGATTGGGATATAACTGTACCAAAAGTCTCAGACAAAGAAACTTCTAAATTACTCTATATTTCGAACCAATGTTGAAGGCAATATCATTTAGTTTTGGAAGGAAAAAAAGATAAAAATAAAAAAATCAGATTTGCTTGCAGCATAACAATTAGTATAAAATATTTTTATTTAATTTTTCAATATAAACAAACAACATTATCACATATTTACACATAAAAGTGAAAAAAATGATATCTATGATACATAAAGTGCCCATTAATACATTAAACATTAATTATAATTGTCAATCACATAAAAGTGAAAAAAATGATATCTATGATACATAAAGTGCCCATTAATACATTAAACATTAATTATAATTGTCGATATGTTTAGTGAACACTTTAAACTAAACAAACTGCAAAAATTATACCAAGTATTTAATAATGTGTCCCATCATCATGATGAATCTACAATGCTCAACCTAACACCTAGTTATTGATTCCCTTTGTCCTTTTTATGAAAAGGTAATGCCTCATCCTCTAGAAGATGAAGGCCTTATCAATGGAGTTAGCCAACTAGTTTTAATTGTCTCTTTCTATGTAGAAGGTGGTGTTGAAGTTGGCACGCCAACCTCTTCTCACTAGAGTTAGACAACTAGTTTTAAGTCTCTTTTTGTGTAGAAGGTGTTGTTGAAGTTGGCACACCAACCTCCTCACTCTTAGTTTCCTCCCCCCATTCTAACAACACTAGGTCATTATCTCCTACCCCTTCTACCTCTTGTGCCTGTGACCACTTAGGTACCTCTCCATAATGTCTCTTGGTCACCACTGTTACACTGAATTTTGTCACCTTGACTATCTGCAGTTTATGTGGCCTCATCAATAGCCACATTGTCCTCTTTGTTAAGCCCCATACCTCTGCTCTTCATGTCAAAACTTCAAAGAGAGAGAAAGTCACTTGAAAACATGTTTATCTCTGG
>APFE030318584.1:7669-23180 GCA_000404065.3 Pinus taeda | reverse complement strand
GTTCGTCTCCTGTTTTGAGGCTACTTTACATGGTGTATGGCTTAAGAGTTTCATTTCTGGGCTTAGAATTATGGATTCTATCTCTAAGCCATTGAGAATATATTGTGATAATTCAGCTGTTGTTTTTATGGCTAAAAACAACAAAAGCGGGAGTCAAAATAAACACATCGACATTAATTAACTAGCTATAAGGGAACGTGTTAAAGAAAAGAAGTGGTCATTGAGCACGTCAACACTGAATTGATGATCGTGATCCTTTGAATGAAGGCATGCCACCATTTAAATTCAAGGATCATGTAATGAATATGGGACTTGGTTCCATTATGTAGTTTCTCATTGTATGGACAATGTTATGAAATTCTTAATTATTGTGATGTTTTTTCTCATATTTATGTGCACCTTAAGTTGATTGACAAAATTCATTTAAGAAGGACCAAGAATAAACATAAGGTTTATTCATTAAGAAATTGTTGCCACATAAATTATAATAAGAATAAATACATAGTAATACATGGAAGATAGTACTCGTTATTAGAGGACTTATCGCCATGATTCATGTATCTATTACTTAATACAGATTGTCAATGGTTTTTAAGTGGGAGAATGTTAAGCTCCATTAAATTCTTCCAACTATAACCTACAGTTATGGAATTAAACTGCAGTCTTTCCTTAATTTTTGGAAACCAACTGCAGTAGTTTCTTTAAATTAAGGAAATCAACTGCAGTTAATTAATTTTCTGGTTGGAGCTTCTGAAGTGGTCCATTACTCCATCTGGAGTTCTCTACCTTGATCTGTGGAACAGATGACACATAGCCATTAGAAGCTTGATGGAAGCTTGGCTATAAATTCATCTGATTGGTCCCCAAGCTAGCATCTCAATCCCCTTCAGTTGTTTACACCATCTAGCTGAGAGAGCATAGCTTGGAAGTGCCTTCATATTTTCTGTGATTTTTATTTTGCTTGGATTGACGCTGGAGTGCTGTTGAAGTGAAGAAGCAAGTAGACTGTGCAACAATAGCATCATCAATGGCTTGAGGTATTCTTGGATTTCTAAAGTTTAAATTTTAGATTCTTTAATTTCGCATAAAAAATCGTTGCTGTAAAATTTCTATCAGTTAAATTTATTTATACGATACAATTATTTATATTCCGAAAAATAAAATTAATTTTATATATATAAATTGTATATTTAATATATTATAAAGACTTAAATTATTATATAGTTTAGAGTTTTTTTATTGAATGTAGGAAATATTTCTGTTTAAATTTTGATTTTTATTATGTAAAAAATAAAATTTTCATTATGTAGATATTAAAATTATAAATCTTACAAAATTTACAACTCAAATTTATAATTCAAATAAATCTTTACCATATTCTAAATAATTAAACCAAAAAATATACCAAAAACACCTTTCCAAAACAACCTTACTGAAAAATCCAATATAAATCTGAGTTACAACCTTACAAAAAAAATATATTATAAACCTAAATAATTATATTTTCCACGGCAAAAAGTATCTTATAAAAAATTTATCGACAAAAGAGAGAAGAAAATTTAAAATACAAGATGACGACTATGCAATACAAGAATGTAATAATAATATCGTGTTTGTATTTTCTCATCTCATTCTAAAGGGAAAGAGTCGCAAATTGGACCAGTAGAAGCCTAGGGTGACAAATTACCACTGATGGCTTTAAAGGAGAAAGCACATTTAAGCCTTTATCCCCTAGAAATGACCCCACCACGATTGTTGCGAGTCGTGACGTTAACCGGGATACAATGATGAAACTGTCGACATTTTCGTTATTACTTTTCTAAACACAATGATGAAAGCTAAAAACTTTTCCGTTATTAGTTTTCCAAATAATATGATCAAAGTTTAGGTGTTTTCCTCGGATGAGAATGCATCGTCGGGTCAATCGCCACAAAAAGCTAAAAAATAAAAGGCGGGAAAAATGTGGTTATTGATTTTCAAGATGAAAGCGTATTTTCACGAGGATGAAAAAGAGGTATAATTTTTTGTTTAATTAAAAAAGATAATAGGTTAATTACTATTATCATCATCATTATAAATAATTAAATTGAGGAAAAAATAAATTTATTTAATTTTGTAATATTTAAAAATATATATTTATGAAAAATATAATTTAATTAATAAATAAAATAATTTTTTTCGAACAAAATTGTAATTTTTATTGTTATTTAAAATAATGAACCTTTTCTATCATTCGTAAAGATGCTGCAATAATACTCTTTAAATGAATATGTCTCGTTAGTATTAATATTTTTTATAGTTATTTATTATTTTTAATTCAATTCTATAATAATATTTATTTAGTATATTTATTTTAATAAGAACAAATGAAATTTGCCTTCTTTGCATTAATATTTTTAATAGGTTTTTTTTCTCTGTAAAAGCTAATTCTATTAAAAGGAAGGAAAAATAAATTTATTTACAATGCCGAGAACAATTAAGTTTTTTCTAGGAATCATAAGTGTCTCATATTTGGGGAAACCAGTTTAGACTTACAAAAAACCATGCTAAAGACTGGGAGAACGACGACAAAACCGGAATGAAGTCTTGAGATATCACCATCTGAAACAATGGAGAAACAAGACAGAAATGCCTAACCAGAGAACTAGAAACAAAACCACAGACAACAGGACCTGACCAGTCACCAGCAAAACTCTGAGGTGGCACTTGGGAGGCCACATGGCGTTACATTGGGAGGTCCTGGTCATGAGCCTCCTCGACAACTAGACACACGTTCCCATACCAAATCTCGCCTTCCTTCGCCACGTCATTGTCTGCTCTGCCAGCTGCAAGACTCGTCCCCTGAGGGATGCCGCTCAAGCTGCTAGCATTGTCCATCGGATTTGTAGCACCATGAGCGTTGCCACCTGGAATTTCCGTCGCCGGAGGAATGCCACTCGAGCTACTAGCAAAAGCCATCGAAGTTGTGGCTCCATGAGCGCTGCCACTTGGGTGTCGAGTGTCGCCTACAGTAACACCTTCAACATTCTGACCGCCACACCTGGCTACCCTGCGTTCATCCGACGGAAGCTGCTCAGAGCCCAGAAAAACTTCCATTCTGCGAATGTCCTGAGGTTGCTTTGCAAAGATACGCACAGAAGCACTGCGTTGGTCTTCTTCTTCAGAGAAGATGATAGTGACATTAGCCATGATAATGGGCCGGTTCAGGTTGCTCTGGAACCTGAAATGATTAGAATGGAAGGCAGAGTGAGGATAGTGACGGCTGGGAGGACTGGGAGGGAGAGAGCTGGCCTGAGAAGGAGGTAGAGAAACAGGTGGTGGTGGCGGAGCTTCATTGTGCATAGCTTGAGAACGAGCGCTACCTCCTCGGTCACCTCCTCTACAACTCCGCATGCGGTGACGAACCATCACATTGCGGCGAATGAGAAGGTCAGGAGAATTGGGGGCCTGGAAGGAAGACATAGTATGCACAGAGGGCTCCTGGATAGGGTTCAAAGGGCAGTGCTTGGAATGGGAATAATGGAACCCATTGCCAAAGGCAAGACAACAGAGAAGCCAACTACGTTTTCCTGTAACAGTTCTACTGCAGGGATTTCCTGATTGGAGCGGGCAAATGCTGAAGGACGAAGGGAAAATAGATGGGTTGATGGACGCCATGTTAAATTGAACTTCCTTCATTTCTCGGCCAGAGCAAGCATTAAAGACTTTCTACGGGCTGGCTGGCTCTCGCCTGAAGTGAGTCTGCAGGTGCCATGTCTGAGCCTGGGTAGGTGCGCTAGCCAACAGCTGGTTGTGCCGAGCACCGTCAATCCATCTCCTCAACATTAATGTTCTGGAAATTCACCCGCATCCGGGTAATATTTCTAATAGTTAAATTATTATTTTTAATTTAATTTTATAAGAATATTTATTTAGTATATTTATTTTAATATTTTAATAATACAAATTTAATTAAATAATATATATTTTTTTTATTATATAAATTAATATTATTTCAAATTATTTTAGTTTTGAATAAAAAATTATAGATATAAATTTGAAAAGTTAATTTTTTTATATTTAAATGAAGGATGAGTAGTGAATCTTACTTATTATTAATATTTTTGAAGATTTTATGTTAAAAGCACAACCATGTTTTGTTAGATGTTATTATATAATTTTCACTCATTTTGGAATTATAGACATGATTGAGCTTGTAAATTATATATACAATGCTCCTATGCGTTTCGACACACCCACACTTATCTGTGACACAACTTAACACGGTCGAGCACCATAAGCACATGGTCCCTAACCACATAGCCAAGTTGGCCCCACTTGCTACCTTGCAAATGGGGCGGGCATTCGCTTGAAAAGCGCGCCCCCATGGTGGAACGAGTTGAGACAACCATGCCCAAGGGGACATGTCCATACCGCACAAGTTTGACATAGTGAGAGTACACAACGTTGTAGATAATAGAAGATCGAGCGCTAGGGTGTGTTGACTAAGCTGAGAGATCGAATGAGTGTGGTTAACCAAGATATCACACGATACAGAGTTGGGGAGTTGTGACAACACATGGGTTAGCCCAAGTAGTCGAGGGGTCACAATCCCTCATCTACTGACATGCAAGGAATGCATATATAACCAAGACTTGGTGGGAGCAAAGGCAAGCAATTCGGTCAACAAGAACTAAATTGAACGAGCGAACAATGAGCAAAAGCCACGGGGGTAATGTAGTTCACACCGATATAAGCAAAGCATGGGTTAGTTGATGCAAGAGCATGAGACTTGGAGGGAAAATCTTCAAACTTATTCCAAAAATCCAAAAAAAAATCCTACAGGCAAAGGAGTGGGGTCCTTTAGCCAGCAATTTCCATGCTTTTCTAGTTTAAGATAAGGATAGAATTAAGAATAGATCATGTTGTAATAATTGCTTATAGATAAGTTGTAGTAAGCTTTATGCGTAATTGCTTTAAATCACTCTATGTAAAAGGCAAGCTTTTGTATGGATAAGGACCGAGAGGGCTTATCTATTAATTATAAAATGAAATAACAGGACGCGCTAGAGGGAGGCGAGCCCAAAAGTATTATCATTTGGAAAAAAATCTCTCTCTATGCATCTGATTGAATGGTTCTTTGTTGACTCGTAATTGTATGCGTGTATCAGTTTGATGACTTTCTTCTGAGTCTGAATATCAATGAATTAACCTTATTACCAAGTAATATTGTGGTTGAAGCCTTTATATTGTGTTTTTCCTTCACACTGGTGAGTCTGGTTTCTTTATTTGCTTAATAGAGTTCGCGGGCAAAACTCTGTTTACATAGGAAATCTTTGAAAAAGACTTAGTCTGGACGTAGTTCTGGACTTGAAATATTATTGAATTTGGTTCATACCCATATCGGGTCCGAACCTTTATCGCATCGCTGAGTGGGAGCGGGACAGAGTTAAACCACCAAAGTCCAAAACTCTGACAGCCTAGACCCAAAACACTATAGGGAAGAGTTAAAAGGATATCGGGTCCACGATTGTTATCGCATTGCCAAATCGAAGCGGAAGGAGCCTTGCCTTGGAGTCGCCGATTGCGACCTCTGATAACAATACATGTTATTGCGTCGAAGGAGGGAGCTTGGAAG
Source organism: Pinus taeda (assembly GCA_000404065.3). Lineage (NCBI taxonomy): Eukaryota > Viridiplantae > Streptophyta > Pinopsida > Pinales > Pinaceae > Pinus > Pinus taeda. The sequence goes on along the minus strand of APFE030318584.1, from coordinate 17,563 downwards.
GGTCGATTACAGACTGTCGATAGTGTTAATTGCGTTAAAGGCATTTCTTGAATTTAAAGCGCCGATAGTTAATTCTTTAGAATTAACTTTATAGTGATAATAAGGCCCCAATAGTGTATTTCCGTTCCTTTGGAACAAAAGCTCTTTGCCTGTGTATATCTCGTTTTTAACACATTTCCTTTGTTTTAAAAGCAACGATAGCCTATCACTATAATTCCTATGGGATTATAGTTCCGATAGAGGAAAAACAGGCTTGTGATATGTTTTACTCGATAACAAGGGTCGGGGTGATTAGAGGAAAGATTCATGAAGCTATCAGTCTAACAATAGATGACTGATATACCTGTTGAAGCGGAAATTGAAGAAATTATATCAGGTTTCAGCTGCTTGTCCATATTGCCTGTACCCAAGCCACCATTAGTCCACCCTATTGGGCATCATAGGGGTGGATGAAGGCTACGAGCAGTGGAGGTGTGGAAACCTATGGATGGTTCGAGGTGTAGTCGAGGTTGCAATTGTGTTGCATGTCTAAACCAAGAGGGTCATATACAACCGAACGAGAGGAGACTAGTAGGGCCAATTGAATAGGAGTAGCCAGAAGTTATCTAAGGCCAACCGAGGGTTTTGTTGTAAGCTCGATTTTTTCTTGCATTTGTGGAGAGGATGAGAGCACCTAAGCCTCCTCCTTATTGATGTAACATTGTATATTGAATATTCGAGGTTGTAGTATATGTTTTGGAGGTTACGACCCTTCACCCTATTTATGTGTGTTGTTACATTGATAGATGTATATGTGTAATTGTTGGATTAATGAATTATCCATATATAAATGAAGCACAATTGTACTTGTGACTAGTTACTTGTTTATTATGCACACATTCTTAACTAATCACATAGAGAGAAGAATAATTATAGAGACATAGTTCAGGCGTAGTACTCACAAGTTGGTTGCACCATTATTGAGAAACCATGATGGTGCCCCACTCTCAAAGATCACGAGGCACCTTGACTTGTGGAAAAGCTTTGGGAACATGACAATATCTCTTTAATATAGATAAATAAAATATAAAATAAACATTATTACCCAAAAACAAAAAACAAAAAATAACACAACTATGTCAAATGGCAAGTATTAAACTGAGTCATGTTTGAAAAATAAACATTCTAGAAATGACTATGGTAGGATTATAGGAGTAGAACATAAACAACTATCAAATTCAATCACATAAAATACAATAGTGAATTTTATACACAAGATCTTATTAACAATTTAAAACCTGAATTAATTTTTATCGTAGTATCTATATTGTTAGCTCTAATCATGTTCAACAAAAGAAGCAAATTGCATCATGTAATACATTCAATCCCTAGAGCAAAACTAAACTCTAATAATTTACCATCCCAAAAACTCTGCTAGCCAAAACATCGACTTGATTTGCAGGTACACAAAACAAGATTCACTCATACTTCATCAATAAAAGCCATATGAACGGGATCCAAAGCCTGAAATGGCACCATACAAAGTTGTGGATAACACTTGCAAACTTAAAAGCTATGTTGCACTAGTTTTGCGAATAGGGGAATGGTGGATGCATCCCCAAAACAACTAGAACACACCTCTAAATTTTTCATGAGATAGTGGGTTAGAGATGACACAATTCTCACAATTTAAATATATCCGTAGTTTTTTCAAGCTTGTAAGCATAACAACCTATACTTTATAGTATTATGCACAACCCTTATACTCGCAAATTAAAGTCTCAAACAATTTAAAAAAGGGTTGAGTGGCATGCCATTATTGGCTACTAGACATGAGTTTTAGCTTTTAGGAAACTTAATTGTAACTACTTTCAATTAGTAATAAGGTCACGAGCAATCCATCACAAAGAACTATCCTTATATAATTTTTTTCACTAGTATTTCTTGTTGATAATGACTATATTAAACATAAAATGCATTCCCTTTTCAATAGGTTTTGCAAACTTTTATAGCCATGTCGAAATCCACTTTAAAATATTTTTGTTTTTTAAAGATATTAAATTCATATTTCAGATTAAGAAGCAGATTGAATAGGGATTTATTCAAACATCTAGTACCCAATCCAAGTCACTATTGTTTTTACAATGCTTGGGGTTGGGATGGTGGAAGCAATGAACTTGAATGACTCCTTGAAACTCACTTACAATATGTAAAAATTGAGATGATCCAAAAAATAAGAAAGAACAAAAAAACAACCACAAAAATTAACCTTTTAAAACAATGTAATTTTTGCTCTATGGACATAAAAATTGGTTCTCGTAACTTTACCATTAAAAATACAATATCTAAATCACCAAAAATACAAAACTCATGTTTGAATTGCATTTTGTAAAAAAAAAATCTACATTCACTGCATAAATAAAAGAAATATTCACATGGTTGAATCTCAATGTTCATAATTATTAAAAACTGAAGCTAAACACTGGGATTATCCCTGAAAACTTCCCAAAACGTTTATGAATTCGGCAAAAAAAAAAAAATTACTAAAAACATCCCTGAAATCTGTTTTAAACGTGCCTAAAATATGTATGGAACATGTTAAGGATGTTTAGCAAGTCGTTGAGTTCTCGATAAAGTCTCCAAGAATCTGACCACTTTTCCTACGGGTCCAAAAGTTCGTAAGTGACTTCTTTTTAGAGGAAGGGTACCGTGCAAACTAGCTTAAAATAATAGTTTAATATGTCAACATAATGGTTTTAGGTATATTTTTTAGTTTTCATGGGAGGGAGTTGTAATTACAATTAATTTGAATTATAGTAAAATTTAAATATTTTAAAAGTTTTTCAAAATGCTAAATTTATTGATATATTAAAATATATTTTAAATAATAATAAAAATTCACTCGATCGGGTTGCGTAATGTGGAGAGGAAAGAAATTATGTTTCAGCGGCGGGAGGAGCAAGTGAACGCAGGCAAATATCAAGATATCATTGCAACAGGTAAATGGAGCGGTGGAGAGGTTAGTGGAGCAGATCGGCAGGACACCCAGGTACGAGCCTTCGACGGTGGACAGGACAAGATGTCAGGGACAAGCCCAAGGAATGATGGCGTGGGGATCGAGCGCAGCGAACAACACAGAAGCTTAAGTATGAAAGGCATGCAGAGGAGAGGGACCGAGAAGGAAAGGTGGCGAAGCAAAACGCGAGGGAAAGACCGCAGAGAAGTAGGGAAAGGCTGCACAGAGCTGAGCTATATTGAGAGGGGAACGGGAAGCCCTGCGAGCCGAGAGGAAGGCGAGAGGAATCGCAGAAGCAGGGAGAACATGGACGCAGAGGGTAGCAGGACAGCGCAACGATGGATGCGAAGCAGTGGAGCGGACGAAGACCAGGGATGGAAAGAAATGGATAGGAAGGGCAAGCGAAAGATGGAGGAAAGCCTGAAGCATGGCATCCCTGTTTATGAGGTCTCGGAAGGAGAAAGCGAGGACATGACGGAGGGCCGGGAGGAGCTCGCGCAGGCGATTAGGAGAAATGGACGAAATAAAACAGCGACAGGAATTGGGGAGGACGAGGAAGGGAGCCCGAAGACTGGAATAGAAGGGGGCAGGGGAAGACACAGGAGAGGGAGAGGCCGCAGGGGAAGAGGAGGCCAAAGAGGACAGGGTGTGGCGGCAGGCCGCAGCAAACGGGGGCGTCGGTGTCGCAAAAGCAATGAAGAGGACGCGGAGACAGAGATGGGAGCAGACAGAGCAGGCAGACCATAGAAACCAGGGTCAGGATTGTAGAGAAGGAGTATAGGGAGAAAACTAACCCAAAAATTAAAAGAATTATTAAGCATTGGGAGGAAGAGGCCATCCAGGCCCAGTCAGAGGATGAGATGGAAGATTGGATAAGTCTCCTGCCTGACCCAGGGCATACCAGAGGAAGAATGACTCTTTACAAACAGTTACTGCACCTGTACTGGGTTATGAAGAGGCTCATGGCCAAATCCATGGAACAAATAGCGGTGGAAATGGCCGAATTGTCGCAGGGAATCCCGAATTTGAAGAAAGAACTGAAGAATATTGTAATCACTCTGCTCATGCAAGACAAGCGGCTGGAGGACCTGCAACAGCAGCTTGAGGCAAGCGGCGTGATGATCAAAAAAGAGAAAAAGCAACAAGAGAATACTGAGGATCAATAAAGAAATGCATGTTCTTGATGAATTTAGGAACTGTTGATTTCTGTTTTGTTTTTTAGCCATGCATAAGGTTTATGTTTATATTTACTTGCATATGTATGTCAATAGTAACAGGGAAAAGACTAAAGTGTATAAGGCATGGAAAGACAAGCTAAAAACTTTTTATTTTTGGGCAGCTGTGAAAAACTATCAGTGGTCAATAAACCCGGTTTCCTTGCAAGGCGGGTTGAGACCACCCTAGCTATGTAATGTTTTCCTTTTGATAATAGAAAATGACACCACCTCAGCTTACAAAAAAAAAAAAATATATATATATATATATATATATATATATATTATCAAATTTAAAATTAATTATAATGTTTATAGATAAATTGGATTTTTTGAATTAGGCTTAGAAAGTGGATAATTCACACTCACTGATTTGAAACTGATAAACAAAATTTTCTACAACTCCAAAATATTATCTATTGAAAAGACTCTTCTTAAAACATATTAGATTCTTTAATTCAATTAGATAAAAAGAGTTCTTCATATGAGTAGATTAAAAAACTGATGATATAAGTTACTTGTCATATCCCCATCTACGTGAATATCCAAGTAAAAAAAAAATTTATTCGATACACTACTTATCAGATGTCAACTACCATTAAGCGCATGAATTGACTTAACCTTTCATAACATATACATATGTTGTTTAATAACTCGGGTATCAATTTATGAATTACATTGACTGTTAACGGGTGCTACATTGAAGTGGCAGATTAATCCTGCCACTTGGCGTGACCGATGCCACTTGTCTCTCACATTAAACGGAGGATGTATCTCCCTGTCATTCGGACATTACTGATCAGACTCCTCGGGATTTCCTTGGATATATTTCCTGTGAACGTCCGCGGTGATAGCTGTGATATTAAATACTTCGAAGTGACTAGCCGCTACCTCGGGATCCAGCTGCAACGAACGCTCCAGATTCTTTTCTGAAGATCTACGGTGATCCGTTACCTAATCTGCCTTAAGAGCTCATTTAGGGTTTGGGGTTTCTGTTTGAGCTCGGTTTTACCTTGCTACCATGCTCCGCCGAGAGCGGTTCTCTCTGTTCTCTGAGCGGCCTTATTAGTCTAAAATGTCTTCGGTTAATAGCTTTCGCTGCCTGCGCAAGGGGCTCGCTGGAGCCATAAGACCACCAACACTGTTCGGCAACCTGAGGTATATGAGTTCTGAGTTCTTTTACATTCCTTTCTCTGTTAAAGTTTGATTCTTTCATGCTGGTTAATTGAAAGGTTCGGATTGATAATGCATAGGTTTTCCTTTTTGCTACAGAGCACCGAGCATGAGATTCGGCGTTGGCAGGGTTGGACGGTTCCGTTTCACCTCCATTGCCAGGTAAGTACCCTAACTATGGCTTATCAATACAGGTCCCAATTGATTGTCAAAACCCTGAACCCGATTTTTATTGTATTGTCAGGAGTCCCTTTTACTCTCTATGATTGGTCGAGCTGTGAGGCCCTTCGGCAGCGTTAAGCTACTGGTTTTCTTGCAGTTGTGACATCCTGCATTTCCTATCATGTCATTTGTATTTTTGCTCTCGAATCTATTCGAGCAAGTAGCTAGGTTCTTCCATCTTTGGTCTACACGGACTGTATTGTTATAAATTGATTGGAAACCCTTGGGGTTCGATGTACCTTTTGCTTTGGCACTATTTAATGATGTTATCAACAGTTTACCACGGCTCAACTCTTCTGCGTTGCATCGTGAACTATTTCCAAGTTTAAGCGAACTGTTCTTGTATCATGGATAATTTATATGGCTATTTGTGATTTCTTTGAGGGTTTCATGTACTTCTCCGATCGCATTCGCGACTCTGTATTAATGTTTATGAATTAGTTCTGAGTAATTTGTTTTCAGAAGTGCATGCCGCTTACATTTATCAAGAATACCGTGTGAATGTCGGGTTGTTTCTCTCTCACGTCATTCTGTAGAATATATCTACCGGTTAATACTTATTTCATTCCCAGGCCTTCTTTTCTTAGGAAGAAAATGTTTACGGCTTACAGGGTATGAATGAATACGTTTCCCCCTAATACATTTCAAGTCCATTGATAGTTTAATTTATAAGGAACGACTTAAGATTTCCGTTACTCTACATATATATGTTCACCGGTTAATTCTTTTGTACTTGTATTTACCAGACGCTTCCGTCTTGGGTACAATGGGGTATTTCTGTTATTTTGTTCATTCTTTGATTTTCTGTAGCGTGCTATTAGTTCCAACTAACTGTACATTATAACAGGAGTCTACACGCACAGAACTAGCTAGCCTCTTCAGCTTTAAGTCCCGCAACTCTATTCTTAAGGTCTCTATGAGTGCCTATGGATTAATTGATATCTTGTGAAGGAACCCAGTTCCGATTTCAACAGCTTTCTATTGGTTGCATGGTCCTATTGTTTCAATTCGCACTTAGCCGTAATTTTCTTTGCAATTAGCAGGCGTAACCTTGCTTTATAAGGCTATAATCCTTAAGACGATATCGATTGCTCTCGCACATCTTTTGTTTCGTCCGACAAGGATTTGGACTGAGCGTTGTTCTGATAAATGGTTGGTGAACAAATGATACATTCGGCTTACCTGTTTCATTATATGTACATATTCTAAATCTGTTTCTTTTCTTTTAAAAAGAACTAATCTGCAAGTACAGGTATCATCACCTGCAGTATTGTACCCTAATTGTACTTTCATAGTTTTAATATCCTGCACAGATAATAATTATACCTTCACAGTCTACTTATAAACTCGTAAATTACAGCTAATATTACTCTGTACAAATTTACTATAAAATTTCAGTCATAGTTAATACTATTCCTCATCATTTATTATGAGGTCCTATTTACAGTCAATACCAACTCTGCTAGATTTTAAAGGAACAGAGTATATATTATCAAACACTGTAAATAAAATGTACTCACCTGTATTACGCGTGTTTAGTCTCTAATACCCTCCAATCTGGAGAAACTCATTAAAGCCTGTTATCCTCCCAACCTCGAGATCAGTCACCCAGACCTTATTCTCTCCCCCAAGCTTATTTGCAGGCCACTGCCTTTGCAAAGTGGTGCATGCTAATAGCAATGCAAAATACTGCACCGCAGTGCCTGTACCATCTGGTCCTCACCAGACATAGTACCCCTTGCCTTAGTCTGCTTTCTCTGTCTACCTGTCTGTTCCTCAACAGCCCAGGTTTTTCCCCTTTTTCTTGTTTCCAATACTCTGGACAAGAAAAGGTAGTTAGGGCTGCCCCTTATTAATGGGCAACTGTTTCTGTTAATTAGACAAGCAGTAGTAAATAACTTTTCACAAAAAGACTATTTACTATATCATTTAATCCATCATTTAATTCCATATGTTTCCAGAAAAAAAACATAAGTAATAGTTCCAGTTTTTACATTCACCTAGCATAGTAATTTAGAAAATTATCCCTATAACTGTCAGATCATTACATTACTTAAATCCCCACCATATGGATAAACAAAATTTTCTACAACTCCAAAATATTTTCTATTGAAAAGACTCTTCTTAAAACATATTAGATTCTTTAATTCAATTAGATAAAAAGAGTTCTTCATATGAGTAGATTAAAAAACTGATGATTTAAGTTACTTAAATCCCCACCATATGGATAAACAAAATTTTCCACAACTCCAAAATATTTTCTATTGAAAAGACTCTTCTTAAAACATATTAGATTCTTTAATTCAATTAGATAAAAAAGAGTTCTTCATATGAGTAGATTAAAAAACTGATGATATAAGTTACTTAAATCCCCACCATATAGAACGATACAAAAAAGAAAAGTGTCTATAACAATTAAAAAGTCAATAATGTATTGATATGTTAAGATAATATTAAAGAGTAATTTGATGAAAGGATAATTCAACTCATAAAATAATGAAAATTTGAATAAGATTTTAATAAAATTTGATTGAAATTTTAGGAAATCTAAATTATAATTATTAAATTTCAAGATTTTAAATACTTTAAAGGTTTTTAATAATACTGAACCAATTCAAACACCCAAACAAATATTTTTTTTTAAATTTCTTTCACCATTCTTTAATTTTTTTTTTTTACGCCTGAATATTAATGTGCAATGACCACACTCATAGGGCAATACGACTCACCGGCCGAACTAGTGCCATTAGTGTAAAAGCGACTCCTATCACCAATCTAATAATAGAAAAAAGACAGGTCTAAAGAGCTAGCCAATAGTAATATTAGTAATATTGGTGAGTGATGTGGACCCATGTCGAATATGAAATGCAGACATCGCAGCTAAATTAGTATTGGAGATGGACGTGGACACGGGTTGAATATGAAATGCAAACATCAGAGCTAAAAAGCAAAATGAGTTGAAAGGAAGAATAATATAAAAGCAGTTGTCTATAATGGGATTTTTTGGAGATTCCAATATGAAATGCAAATGTCACAGCTAGTCAGAGCTAAAAAGCAGAATGAGCGGAGGAGAAAGACGTACTCATGGATCACCAAGAAAGGGCTAATACACTCTGATTATCTACCCGGAGATAATTGGTATACACTCTGATTATTTATTGGGAGATAATTGGTTTTGTTTTGTTTTTTTTAATTGATAAAGAATTAGTTTAATTTTTTAATAATTTTTTAGTTAAAAAGATAATGTTAAGAAATTAATGCTAATATACTTTTATAACTATTTTTTGATTTCTTTGAATGTATCACATTCCAAAATAAAATATTTTTTCAATTATACTATCTCATTATTTAATTATAAATGTAGAAAAAATGTGAACTATCTTAGAACTGATTTCACATGTGAATTCGCACATCAATTACGGTCATCGGTCGTTGAGATCAAAGGAAAGAAGTGATCAATGATTCAATCGAATAGGGTTTGTCATGGGTCGACCCTGTATAATCTACCTCCTAAAATCTAGTAACTGCCTCGGGAAAAATTCTGATACCTTTGCCTTGGGGTATTGAAAGAAAACAGTGAAGGATCCTCCGGACTTTAAAAAAACTAAGCAACTCTGTCCGAACTCTAAAGCGCAAAGCATACCAGATTTGTCATTTAATTGCCCTTTTCTGCTACTTACTGCAATAAATTTCAGTCTCATATGTACTCTGGTTTAATCTGCTAATTGCTATAATAATAATCGCAGGAATTCTTCAATAACAAATCCTATTGTCTGTATGCTAGCTGAGAGGCTATGATAATGAGAAATCAAACCTAAAAACAGAGCATCTGGGGTAAGCAGATCAAATAAACGAACGACTTACCTGGAATTCGCGACAAATCTGAGCTGAAATTCGTTCAATCTGTCAAATTTCCGGGTGATGAATTCAGACGATCTGGAAATTCAAAGCTGAATATGACTGGTTCTTTCAAATTCGAAGACCATTGGCTCCTACTTGATTGGATTAAATAAACGATTGTGTCAATTTCGAAATACCTCGGCCGGTTTCTGTCGATTTGAGCTGTAACAGCTATTTAAATGCACTTTATAACCTGATTTGCGCCCGACTCTGTGACGTGCAGAATGAGATGCAGGTTGCGTCTAGGAAGGCTCCTGTGACTTTTGTCATGTGCTAGCGTGAATTGAAGCTCCCTTCAATAATTACGAAATTATATTTAATCATAAAATATTGGATCCATGTACATATCAGAAAATGAAACAATAAATAAATAGAAATAGAAATAAATAA
>APFE030318583.1:0-11269 GCA_000404065.3 Pinus taeda | reverse complement strand
TACAAAACAAATCACAAAACTGCAGAATACTTTTTATGGTACGACAGTCAATCTTCCCGAATGCTGTGTTTAGTGCATTGCGATCGATAGGGCGGTAGACACGGTTTCCTAAGGATAAAGGATATAGCCTATTGTGGTCTCCCAATATATACTCGACGGTACATGGGAGCACAAGTCCGTACTAGAACTTGTCATCTCAAAGAGGAGGAATCACCCAACCTACGATGAAATCGATAGTTACCAGGCTTTACGGCGATAGAATACATCTCTAGCCTAGACTTCTAAATGTTGTGCATTAGGTTCCAAAGCATTTTTATGTTCATTGAAATTTATTTTATAGTTGATCTTTCTTAAGAAGTTTTCCTTTAAGTTTCACCGCATGATGTAGATATACAACTCCTAAATATGCAATCTAAGATGATAAAGAGTCGTTTATTTCTCTTTTTGCAATGAAAATCCTAGCTATTAAGGAAAGATAAGCGAAAATATTTCAACATAGAGCAGAGAGCACACACTAAGATGCACTGTCCTAAATAAATCTCCACAAGTAGTCTAAATTCAAATGCACATGCATGTATTTGTTTTCTGCTTTCTTAATGTGTGAATGACAAAAAGAATGCTAAGTACAAATCTGAACTATCTTTTCTTTCAAAGTGACAGTACTAACAATTTTCTCTTCAAAAGACGAAACGAAAACAAGGACAACACTTTGCGATTTTGAATTGAAAACTGCTTTCGACACTTGAAATACTATTAATTCAAATCAAATACAAGAGTAATAGTGTAATTGACTATCAAAAAGAGGAGGATTCTTTTCTTTGACTGAAAACGACACTTGCGACACTTTCAAATAAAAAGACGACAGTTCGATTAAGCTACTGTTTGTAAATGAGAATTGTAAATGGCAAAAAATATATAAAAACATTCACAATTCTTTGTACAACGGAGGCTAAATAATGCAAAGGAATGGAGTTTCAACAGTGGTATACTGATCACAGACAACAAAACTCCTGAATAAAGCTAAAGACAATGAAGAAAAAACCAAAATTTGGAGGCAAAAACAGTCTTATCTAATCATCGCACCTATAACACAGGGAAATAGGGATGCATCTCACCTACAGCACATGGGAGGTGCGATGCATCCAGACTGTCAAAAGGAGACAGTGTGATGGTCCAGGGACGAGACTGGGCTTGGTTTTCGGTCACAGTTTGCAGCTTAGTTCAGGGATTTAGGCTGAGCTAATGATACTCAGTAAATACAAAACATAGGGGTTTATCTAATGAGGTTACTTGAGCTACCACCAGGGCACTTAGGATGTTTGCAAGTCAGATGTTTAATTCATAAACTAACCCGGAGATTGACTGAAGCAACGTTTATCTACTTTACAGTTGCATAGAAAAAGAAGTTCGAAGGATAGCTAGCTTAAATTCAGGCTCCATTTGTAGTTTATAAAGTAAACAAACTAGAAACAAGCAAACAAGCTATTCGCTCCCGAGAAGAGTCGCCATTTTGTTATCGGGAAAACTAGTGTCCATCTAGAGCTGCTAGTCCCACTAAGACGAGTAGCTATCTTAGAAACAAACAAACTAGAGTCACCTGTGTTTTCTTTTATGAGATATAAATGAGAGAGAAGCAGAGAGTACCAACCTGAGTCTTTTGCTTGGCTCCTTGCTTGTTTCCTCTCCTCTTTGACAGATCTTTGCCACTCCTTCCTCACTTGTCCCGCTTCAAAGAACACCTGTAGAGTCAAAGCAACATAATACCATCAAAGCATAGAGATCTATAATCATAAACAATATAGGATCAGATATATATTAACCATACAAATGCATATATCAATACAAGATTCAGAGATATACAAGAATATGGAGGAAAACTCAAATAGCTTTATTGATAGAAGTAGTAGAAGAGAGGATTACAACACATTGATCTGACCCAGTGCCATCCTCCCAGCATGAAAGCCCTCTTCACCTCATGAAAAAGTAGATCACCCAACACTATGATGTTCCACAGAGAAACCAACAACACTTCCTTACAAGATGCAAAATTCCAGCCCTTGGATCTCTAGGATGAGGGATCCATATATAGATGTTTGCAGGTGGGTGAGTCAGCTTCTAGGTTTTTGATTAGTGTCATTTATTTGATAGTTCTCAGTTCCACTTGGATATTTCATGATCTCTTACTCATCCCTGGGTGAATTCAGAGAGGCAAGTGTCACAGGAGAAGTTTCTGGAAGATTCCATGATCATCCACCTTGCAAGTTGTCCCTGCCATTTGTCTACTCTCGCCCATCGCACCCCATAGAAGGGCTTTTCAGTATGCATCACACCCCCTGTGTGCATTAGGTGGGATGCATCGCACCTTGACCATGGAGCAGGTGAGATGGTCCAGTTTTGAACAGTTATGAGCAGCTTTTCATGGAGAACCTCTAGGAGATGATGTAATCAGTTGACCTTGTTCCTTTAGAGTATGAAGCAACACTTTTAGGGGCTTAGAAGCCCTTGGTTTATGGACATATAAGATTGGGATTGCAGTGCCAAATATGTCTATAACATCAGGGTGAGAGGAGCTCCATGTTCCCTCTGAAACACAACCATACCTTCACCTGAAACATGGTACTTTCCATCATTACCCATTTCGATCCGCATCTAAAGGTCCTTCTCCTCCAAGGTACTGAAAAGATTCTTGTCATTGGTCATGTGGAATGAAGCTCCACTGTCTAGGTATCAAACACACCCCACCATCAACGAAACCATACATGCGATGAGGGTGAAATCCAATTCGAACTATGAGGCCAATGCCTCACCATCTGATCCCTTCGAGGATCCCTTCTTGGATTTCTTCTATGGACAATTCGTAGCATAATGACCCACCTCATGACAATGTAAGCATCTCACTTTCGATTTTTCAATCTTCTTCCCACCATGGGAAGAACTGGATTTGGAATGGGACGCCTTCCTTTTCCCTTTCCTCACCTTACTCGCTAAGGCTATATTTTCTTCATCATCTTGCTTTGATGAAGATCGAACTCTGGTGCTTCTCCTTATCTCCTCCTGCATCATATCTGACCAAATTCATTCCCAATCTGGTAGTTTCTCTCTTCCATTTACTGAGTCTTAGTAGCTATGCTAGCTCTTAGGAAGACCAAGGGGAGAAAGACTCACCTGTCATCATCGGCTGTCATGATCCCTACACTCTCAAGCTCATCCCTTCAGGTGGTGAGCTTGTTCAGATATGTGAAGATCGTGTCGTCCTTTTCACACTTGATTTTCTGAAGCTTGTCTTTCAGCACTAGCTTCCTATGATCGATGTTGTTCTAATATATATCCTTCTATGTTTTCCACATTGAAAATGGTGTCTCCTTCCCATGGAGACTTGAGACTATGTGGTCTCGAACTCTCTCCAAAAGGATTCTCCTCGCTCTAGCCACACATTTCTTCCATTCTGCCAATTCTTGGGCATTAACAGCTACTAGCTTGGGGACTTCTTGATCAATGAAGTCCTTCAACCCGTTGTCCTCTAATACCACTTCCATGCGATCCTTCCAGGCTATATAATTCGAGCTACCATCAAGGGCATACTCAAGTATCAAACCATTGAATGCCATTAGTGAAATTTGAGATGTGATAAGAATTTGATTTCTATAATCAGGAATTTGAAACTTCGAACTTCTCCCTTCTTTGTATATTGTTCTTTTCTTTGATCACCTTTACTCTGATACCATGTATAATTTCCCACTGTAGATCACTTGATAATGCAATATACTAAAGAAAAATACTTGATCTACTTCTACAAACAAACTTGCAGAAGTTTAATTGATTTTGAGCAAGATCAAATAGAACACATATAACAGAGAATGAGAAATCAATCACACATGAACACAAAAGAATACTCTGGGGAAAGCCTCAGCTAAAAACCCTGATCTCTGTATTATCATACAAGTGGAAATTTGTCTGGATTACATAAAGCTTTAGCTCACAAGCTATACATCTCTCAGTACAATCCCTCAATGCTGCTCATAGACTAAATAGACACAAAATATGCCTTCCATCAGTCCTCCAAGCCTCCTATTTCCTTGCGCAATTTCTCCTGGGTCCTGTGGCTGCCACCTATGTGAATTGACCTCTCACAAAAGCAAACTCAAAAGTAACTGCGCAATCTCCAAGGAATGAATTCCTTCTGCATGCAAGTGATATCTTCAATGGAATATTCCTGCAACTAATAGTATAGTGTCCCATCATCTGATCTCAACTGGGTCTCTAACTGCACTGACATGCATGAGTTATTTATGAGAGAATATTCAGTTATCTGAAGTGTAGTAGTTACATGCATGCATGCATTAACTAACTGAACTCACAATTAGTTCCATAAAATGTTGGAACTAATATAAATGGACTTAACTCAGTTAACTGAGCTAACTAATTACAACTCAAAGTAAAACTCATCCTAATCTCTTTAATCAAGGGATAACTTCCTCAATCAAAGGGGAAACTGTTGCATGTATTCACATAGACTTCATGTTTGATTTTCTATGACTAATTAACTCAAGATGAATTAATTAATTATTTTACAAATAGCTACTAAAATCAAAATTGAATTTTAATTCTCAATTTTAGTTCAAGGACAAACTAAAATTGGAATGTATCCCGAAATGCTATTTATAGTAGTGCTATTTTTAGCACTTCTATTTTTAGCATTTTTTGTTGCTATTTTCAATAGGGAGAAACCTTAACAAGTATGTTAGAGGTATACATAATGTACTTATCTGAAGGAATAACCTCTTCTTCTCTCAATAAGCTGTGATCCCTCTTCTGCCTCTGAAATAAATAAGTGCCTATGCACAGTTCTTTGAAAAATGAAAAAAATGAAACAAATGAAAAAATGAATAAGGTGAAATAAGAGAAAGGCTTCCTGTGCAGAGGGCTGATGCAAGTAACTCTGTCAGGGTACTGAACAGACTCGCTGGCAGCAAAGTGATGCTTGTGTTCTTCCGTGACTCCACCAGGGTACTATCCATGCCCAGTAGCAGTGGAGAAACACAAGAGATGAAACTTAAACTTCGGCAGTCATATTAATTGTGCACCAATATACCCCTCATCCCCAATTGAAACAAATAAGTTGACTTGGCTTGGAATGTGTGCTAACCAATCAAGAGCATGGAAAGTGCTACATCTTTCTCTCAATGTAGTGTGGAAATCATCATGATCAGAGATTTGAACAATACTTTTGGAGGAGTTAACCTTTCTTTTCACGAAAAAAGGTCCATTAAGAGAGTTGGAGTTATAGAAGTGTGTCGTAAATGTTGTATCAACTAAAACCATCCTCCAAAAATTTTCCTTAGCTTCATTTTGGAGCCTCCCTACCAACCATGCTTAGCAGCGTGTGTTGCACTACTCAGGTACATATGCTTCTAGTTGAGTTTCTTGGCTTATCAACTTGTGTTTGCTAACTTGTTTGCCTTTCAATCACAAGCTAACATCTTGTGACTTGGTATTCAACTGGATCTCGTGCTCACTTGGAGAATTGTGCATAACTGGAGGGAAACTAGCCTTCCTCTCCAGAATTGAGCAGAGCATCAAGGCATCCTGCTGCTCTCCAGAAATGCACAGAGAAAGTAGAGTGCCTTCCATTTGAAAATTATGAAGAGAAGCTCATCAGTGGGCTTGCTCTTAGAATTTGCGTAGTTCTAGCTGACAACCTTGGCTTCAGTCAAGAAATTGCGCAGAGTTTGAGGGCCAGCCAAAGCCACACAACCCAGAAACTGCGTAGAAGTCTTCCATAAGCTTGCAGTCTATTGCATGTGCACCCAAGTTGAACGGTTCCCTCTACAACTAAGCAATATTGTTTAGCATGCATGGGCATCTTTTTCTCGAAAAGGAAAAAAACAAAAAAGAAGAAAGCATTCCTAGATTTTAGGGATCTATTTTTAGCAGTTGGGGGTTTCATGCAAAAACTATTTTAGAAACCTCCCGCCAATTGTCGTTCTTTTCTAGATTTGTGGCATGCATGTCATAAGCCTTGATCTTGTCAAAACTATTTATTCTATGCTTCAAAGCTCATCCTTCACTTTGATCTTGGATTTTCGTCATTCCCCATCGCATCTGGGAACTTTCGGCACACTCAACTCAACTTTTTTTGATAAGTCTTCCTTTCATGTCTTTTGCTGCTTTTTTGTCACTTTTTGTGTTTCGGTTTGTGTGAATGTTTTTTTCTTGGTTTTATTGAATGCCTGCTGTCATTTTAATGCATGTTAGCTTGTAGAAGAATTGTTTCAAGTTTTTCATTGCATCTCCTTGTTGTCACATGCATGACATTGTTTCTGCACTAACGATCATTGTTGCGACGACTCATTTCACACACTTCATTGTTTTCCTATTTTACTGAATCCTACACTCACTAATTGCATGCATGTTCATTCAATCATGTCTACACCCAGTTTCACACATGCATTCAGTCCTTACTGTTTTTAGTCACCCGTCAACAGGTATGAGCTGCCTTGGCCCGGACCTTGCCTTATCGGGCTTGCACTGTGCATTTATGGGATGGAAAGCCTTTCCTTGCTCCTAGAAATTGTGCAAAGCTTGCCTCACACTGGCCTCCTAGAGTGTGCTCTAAGCGATTCTGAGAGCGAGTTCCTTAGTTGGCCCTGAGAATTGTGCAATGCAGTTTTCCCGAGTTGCAGTCATGCTAAATGAAACTACACATTGCGTAGTTTCAGTCCTTAGTAGGCCAAGTTGGACTATGCTCTGTGTATTTTTAGCAATTAGTAAACTCACTTATAGTATGGACTGTGTTTTGCGCAGTTTTGGTAGTCAGTCTCCCAACCTCCCATTGAAAATTGCGCAAATATTCTAGTCAATCAACCAGGTGTGTTGTATGTCAGTCCTTAAGTTTCTTTTGGTTTTCAACTAACATTGTGTTTTCTATGAGTGTTGCTCTGTCTCCAGGTATCACAGGTGCTTAGTAGTCTCTTAACAGTATAGGTACAATGGCTTCCAAGAGAGCAGGTTCAAAGGACACCATTGAGAGTGCATCTGGAGATATGGTCGAGCAAGTGTCTATGAGCTTGCCCATCTATGAAGATACTAAGTTGTTCATAGACAAGGATATCAAGATCAAATGGAAGGACATCAATGACACATTTTTCAGGTACCTTTGAGGAGAATATGGAGGATTGTAGAGTCTATTTCAACATACATAACTTTGGCTTGTACCAGGTTGCATGCAGGTATCCCACATTTCGATGCACAAACATGTTCCACTCGATTATCTTGCATACTAAACTAGAGCCAATGGTGTTGAGAAATGTCAATGGAACATAACTTTCTACCTTATGGGCAAATGACTTTCAAGTGATGTATCACTTGTCATAAGCAGTGATCACAATAGATGCACCCTTCACAAGGGACAATAACAGTGCAAACTCAAGGGACATCTTCAAGAGCTGGGTGAAAGAGCCATCTAAGTTTAGGGCAAAACCCAACTAGGTTTACAAGACAATGATACAGCAGAAGGCTTATGATCTCTTGGTCATCTTTGCATGCCGCTTATACGGCCAAGAGAGCACAGAGACCTTCCCACAGAGTTTGGTGATTGTGTTGGATTAGTTGGCAAATGAAGGAAGACCTTTCAATTGGCCTTACATGTTAGCTCTCTAGATGAATGGACAAGTAACAAATACCCAACATCTGCCCAAAGGTTAGCAAGAAAAGATATTCATGTCTGCTTACATACTTGATGAAATATGTGCCCGCCACTAGTCCCTGTCTTGGGTTGGGCATGAACACCTTCAAAAACGTATGTGCACACATATTACATGTTGTTCTCTGAATGTAGCTTTCATGGAGTTATAATATAGCTATCATACCACTTTGTCACCCTGGTGTACATGATGATCTTGAATAGGATCCACCTTGCATGTCATAGACAGCGACAAATGCATTGGTAAAGATAGAAGATTGGCATGTCTCACCCCTTGGCACCTTCATCCAGATGTACAATGTGGAGAAGGCTCCACATGTTTTACTGAATTTTGCCATGGATAAGTTGGTCATGCAAGAGGTTGCATGCCACATCTTGAAAGGGTTGTAAGTAAGACTACACAGGAAGAAGAAGGCACCTTGGCCTGCTCTTCCTTTGCAGATCGGGTTGTATGAGATCTAGAATCTCAAGCATGCCAAGGTCGAGATAGAGGGATTCAAGAGATTCACCTTCGGCACCAAAATTTTCAATCCATATGACCTGCATCGCTTAGTGGAAGATCACTTCACGAGAGTGTATCATCCTTGGATCCAAGGAGCATTATCATTGGCCTCAGGAAGATCCATGGAGATGCTACTATAACCTCTCAAGGCTTAATGAACCGGTTGGAATGGTTGTAGAATGGTTAGCAGTGAAAAAGACAACAACATCCCAGAGAGCATCAACATGAGTAACAACAGAGGGTAACAGACCTGCAGTTGATAAAGGCAAGAGAAAGGTTGCTGACAGTGCAAAGGTGGAGCAAAGCTACAAGTTCAAAGTAGATCCTCTTGTATTGAGAGAAGCTTTGGATATTGAAGCAAAGAGGCTCCAGTGTGAAATAAGGATTGCACAAAGAAAAAGGGAGAAGAAAAGCAGAAAAGGAGTTGCAAGAATTGAAGCAACAACTAAGGGAAGAATGAGAGCTACGCAGAAGAGAGAAGGAAGCTCAAGAAGAATGAAAACAACAAGAGGCACAACATGCACACATTGATGAAACTGTGCCCATACAGGTTATTGATTCATTCAAACAGTTGGTAGATAAAAAACAGGGTGAGAAGTCACAGGAGCAGGACTTTGCTCAGGAGATCAAACATGTGTTGGAACATATGGACACGGATGTGGTTTAGCGCAAGCTAGATTAGGACATTGACCTCATGCCTAAGAACAAAGGGATCAACCCACTAGCTTCACCAAATATGGGAGTAGAGTAAGTCCCAAGAAATCAAGGAGACACTAAAATCCTTGAGGACAATCTGAAAACAAATGTTCACAACATATCCTTGGACGATTCACAACATAGAGTTGTGCACTCACACAGAGTGCCCACTCTAGATGTGATCTGGATTTAAATAGGAATGCAACAAATTATAGAGATAAACATAAATATAGAGATACAACAAAAATAATACTTCATTTCATTAATGTAAAATACTGAAATATGCTTACAAACAGAAATGGAAATAAGCTAGCTCAGGCGATGGTAGCTTATCTCTAAGGAGATGTGTGGCACATACATGCCTCTAAATTGTCTTACAATGAGGCTCAAAGGCCTATTTATTGTTGAGAAACAATGGAAAACTCTAAACATCCAAGTAACCCTAGGAGATGAAGTGCCAAACTATGGGCCCCGTTTTGGGTAAATTGGTACATCAACTTCTCGGGGTCGTAACTTTGGAATACGATCTCCGTTTGATGCACACAATACCTCGTTAGAAATATCTATTTGAGGATTAAAACTTTGAGAAGAGCTACATTACGCCATGCTCCAAGTTTTCCCAAAAACATCGTTTAGGGCCTCAAAACGGCTCGGGAAGTTCAGGACCCGAAAAACTGTCAAAAATAGTAAATTGTGCTACAAATAAGGAAGCTCAAAAACTAAAAGAAACAATGGTGAGGGTCCAAGTGGAATTGGAGGGTGGCCACCAATGTCCACCTGGATCATTCCTACCCCCTTAGGAAGCAATGGTCCCCATTGCATTTAGTTCCTCCATGAGATGAGGAAACTTCTGCTGAACTTGGTCCCTGGTGAGCCACTTGCCCTGGTGAAGGGGTTGGCCTACTTTGACAACACGATACAGTTGGATCTTCTGCTGGCGAGTGTGCTTTATCTGGATGTCCATGATCCAATCAGTTGCCACTTGTTCCATGCAATTTGGATTTAACTCTGTTGGTGTGATTTGTTCTACAATGTCGGATGTGTCTAGTAATGGTGGAAAGTATGGCCAAAGACAGACCACATTGAACACTGGATGCAGGCCAAGGAATGGGGGAATGCTGAGCTCAAATGCGTTGTCTCCCACAGCGTTGGTAATAGTGTAAGGACCATATTAGAGTGGTCTGAGTTTCCGATAGGCTCCGGTAAGGCGTTCCTTTTGCAAATGCAACCAAACTTTGTCGCCCACTTGAAACTTGTGTGGAACTCGATGTTGATCATGTTGCTTCTTGTACTTGGCATTTCATTTCCCCAGAATGTCATGGACCTGCTGGCAGATCTATTGGATGTGCTCAATGAAGTTTTTTGCCTCATCTGTTTCATACTGGACATGAGCTGAATCTGCCTGAGTAGCTAAATGGCATGGCCACATCAATGGGACATAGTGGCTGGAATCCCAAGCCCACCTGAAAAGGGTTGTGGCCAGTTGAGCTGTGGAGAGCCCAGTTATAGCTGTGATGAATATAAGGGAGGCTCTCATCCCATGTGCGTGGATGCTTTGAGTTGTACATGCATAGAATGTGTATGATCATCCTATTGACAACCTCTATCTGGCCATAAGTTTGGGGATGGAAGGCTTTGGAATTAGTGAGTTTGGTGTCGAGCATCGACCAGAGACTAGATGAAAATGTACTGAGGAACATGTTTTCCTGATCTGAGATGATATACTGTAAAATCCCAAAGTGTACCCACACTCATTCAAAGAAGAGTTTAGCAGTGGATTTTGCTATGATATTCTTCTTGTAGGTCGCCATAATGGCCATCTTTGAGAACCTATCGACGACCACAAAATAAATTCATTTCCATGCTTAGTAGAAGGAAGGCCTGACATGTAATACATTGAGATAGATTCCCAAGGTCGACTAGGGGTAGGCAGTGGAGTATAGAGGCCTTGATTCTTGATGGTCGGTTTGGCAATGACACAAGCAATACAGGATCTGATGTACTTTCCAACATCCTGTCAAAGATTCGGCTAGTAGAAATACTTCTACATTATTCCCACCATTTTCTCGACCCCGAAATGCCCAGTAGCCTAACGGTAGAGTGCTTCTCAATTCATCTTGGCACGCTCGCTTGAAGGAACACAAAGGTGACCCAGGTGGCATAATAGGGAATCCCGGAGGCAAAAATATGGAACGTGTTGACCCTCCAAGAGTGTCTGGTATGTGTGGACAAATTCTGGGTCGCGTTTGTAGAGAAGTGGCCAATTAGAAGTCTCATGCCCATAAGAGTTGGTTAACACCATGATCGGTGATCGACTGAGGCAATCTGCAACATTATTGGTGTTTCCCTTCTTATACTTGATATTCAAA
>APFE030318575.1:0-12285 GCA_000404065.3 Pinus taeda | reverse complement strand
ATTATGATTTATAACACCTTAGTAAATTATTTTGATAAAGACTTAAATAAAAGTTAAAAAAATCTTTTTAGAATGCTATAAAATATTCACGGTTTAGGGTTTATAAGGCTTTAGTAGATTATTATAATAAAAACTTAAATAAAAGTTAAAAAACACTTTTTAAAATGTGATAAATTGCTTAGGGTTTAGTGTTAAGGGTTTATGTTTTTTAAGACTTTAATATGAATACAAAAAAAAAAACCATATTTTTCTCCCTTTCTACTTTTAATTTATCAATTATCTATTTAAACAAATTAGAAGTCGGATATAATATATCAAGGAAATAATTCACAATAAAGATAAAATCAGCAAACATTAGCATTGAAGAGAATTGAATAAAATGAAACTGAAAAAAAACATAATAATAAATTTAGTGGACAAAACAAAAAAATAATAAATGAAACTAATATTTGCGAAACTATTTAATCCTCTACATTTATAATTCATTTGTAAAAACAATTTAATAAAGTTTAGGGATGATATCTACAATTAGGGCCATTGTGCAACCAGTACCTATTATGATATAGCAAGCCTAGATCATATAAAAAGATCAAAGAATTTAACTCTCAAGCCTTTGATTAATGTTGATGTAACTCTCAACTCTCCAGAGATATTATATCTCTCCACAAAATACATTACTATTACTATTGATTTTATTCTCAAACTCTCAAAAAATATTATATCGCTAGACCAAATAAACATAACTGCACAAAATGTACAAAAAACTAACCAAGAAGGTTGGCGGGCTTCATCCTCATCCAAACACACACAGACTGTACGAAAAACGAACCGTAAGTGCTGGCTGGCTTCATTCCCATCTAAACACACAAATGTATACCCTCCAATGCCATTACAATAGATTCATGCTTACGCGCTCAGGCCTTAAAGAATGCTGTGAACCCATACAAGAAATTGTAGTCGTTGTCTGAGCTCTGCACAAGCTATTGTAATGGTTCTGTATGATATGCAAATCTTTTGAGAATCCTTCCCTTCTTCGCTTTGCTTTTCTCCTGATGCTTTTAAATTTGTTATAACTGCAACCTCATTAGATTTTGCGCTTTCTTTTTTTTGTGCTCAAATCATTTCTCTTTCTTCCTATTGTGATGAGAATCTTTTGTTTTTTCTTTTTTCTGAGCTTTTTAGCTTTATTATAAGCACGGTCATTCGTTCCATTTTTTTCTTTTTCTTTTTTATGTTTTTTTTTTTTCTTTCTTTCTTAATTTTGTGGTTAGAATCTTCCTCGTTGTTTTTTCTGAGTTTTTTTGCTTTAGTTCAACCAACAGTTCCTGATTTTCTGGTATTTTGTTTTATTGAAGGGTTGTTGTTTTGTTGATCTGTTTTTGTTTTATTTTTTATGGTTAATTATTTATTTATTTTTATATAAATATAATTAGCATATTTTATTTATTTAATATAATTGAATTATTTAAATGTATATAAAAGGATATTAAATTTTATTTATTGATTAAACATTTCAGTATTTGTTTTTTATGTTATCTTAGAAAATTTTAAATTTCAATTTGTGAAATATGAAGAAAATAAATAAAATATATTTTTCAAATATATAAAAAAAACTACAACTTACTATAAAAGTATTATTATTTTTTAACTAGCATACTAATAGGCATTCCCTTAGTTTTAATTTTTATACCAATAGGCATCCCATTATTGGAATTGGCCATGTTAATCATTTTTTTAATTAATCATTTTCAGATTATAGTTTAAATTGAAAGATACCAACATATTTTCATCATCCCCACTACATAAGTGAATGAAATTGTAACTATTAACTTTCTTGTATATTTAAATAAGGCGTTTAAAATTTGGTTAAAATAGATTTTTACCAAATGATAATTAAATTTGTTATAACGGCAACTTAATTAGCTTTTGGTAATTAGCTTTTGGGCTTTTTTGTGATTAAATAATTTCTTTTTTTTCATATTGTGATTAGAATCTTTTGTTTGTGCTTTTTTTTATGAGCTTTTTAGCTTTATTATAAGCACGGTCATTCGTTCCATTTTTTCCTTTTTCGTTTTGATGTTTTTTTTGTTTTAATTTTGCTTTCTTAATTTTGTGCTTACAATCTTTTTCGTTGCTTTTTCTGAGCCTTTTTGCTTTAGCTCAACGACGAGTTCCTAATTTTCCGGTATTTTGTTTTATTGGAGGGTTGTTTATTGGAGGGTTATTGTTTTGTTGATCTATTTTGTTTAAATTTTTTATGGTTTTTTTTGTTTTTATTTATTTATCTATTTTTGATATAAATATTATTAATATAATTTTATTTGTTTAATAAATATTGATTTATTTTTAATGTAGATATAAGGAATATAATTTTTTATTGATTAAACATTTCTGTATTTTTTTTATGTTATCTTAAAATTAATTTTAATTTCAATGTGTGAAATATGAAGAAAATAAATAAAATATTTTTTTCAAATATATAAAAAATAATACAACTTACAATAAAAGTATTATTATTTTTTTACTAGCATACTAATAGGCATCCCCTTATTTTTATTTTTTATACCAATAGGCATCTCATTATTGGAATTGGCCATGTTAAAGAATAGCTCAAATAGTGCAGGAATGAGTTTCAAATCTAGGTTTTGAGTTTTTGATTGAGGTAAAGTTTCCTATGAGAATTTAGCCAACATATGCTACAACTCTTCTTGAAAAATTGTAATGTAATAGAATTGCAATGCAATCCACTTGTTAAATATAACTAACATAGTGCACGATTGAGTTTCAAATTAAGGTTTTGAGTTTTAATTTAGGGCTTAATTAAAAATAGTGCAATTAGTTTCAAATTTAGGTTTTGAGTTTTAAACTAAGATTTAATTAAAACTAACCAAGGTACATAGTTGTCTTATAAAGATGGAAGTAAACAACTCTTTGTTGTGAGTGATTCAAGATTTTTTTTATAAAAAAGGTTTGGTTTCTTTGAATAACCCAATAATAATATTAATAAATTTTATATAAAATACAAATATTAAAAAAAATATAATTAATTAAAAATAATAATATTAAGATTCTATATTTTAAATAAAAATTAACATATTAAAACATAATTCCACCATATAATATTAACTAATATATGAAATCACACTCAATAAATCTATTATTAGTAAAATAAACTTAATAAAATATGTTTAGTAAATATACTCTATAAAATTAGGTTTATCATTGATATGTTATTATTTATAAATACAAATATTACACATATATTAATATATAAAAAAGTATACATTATTAGAAATACTTCTAATATTAATAACAATTAAGATATAATATTAACATTAATAAAAGTTAATTAATAACATTTATTTATTATCATTAATATTCATAAATAATGTTCATAATAGTTACATTTTAGACACTAATAATAATAAATAAATATAATATTGACGATACAAATATTAATATTAATGCTATTAATAATAAGGTTAATATATTCTTAATAATTTCTAATAATAATTATTATGTAATAATATTCTTAAATATAATTTGATATATTATTCAATAATTTGATATAGTTGGATAACACAATAATTAATGGTTAACTTTAATTAATTATAATTCATCATTTTCAATCTTATTAAGCACTAACAATTATAGTAGGTCATAATTGATCATTTATTAATGTATTAAGCCACATGAAGTATTAATAGTTTGATTATTAACTAATATATAAAGCCATAATTTATGAATATCAATACTATTTATTATTTATTAATATTATTGTGTTAAAGCACTAATATAATATAAGTAATATAAATAACAACATATAATTTTTTTATATTAGTAACTATCATATATATTAATATTAATGTTAATATAATTAATACTAGTATAATATATATTAATATTATTGTTAATACATTAATATTAGTATTATCATTAATGTTAATATTACTATTAACATTGATATTAATATGTGCCTCTTACTCTAAAATATGTGTTACAATTTAAATAGCCATGCCCATTAAAACGTGTGTCTTACAATGCAGTTGAACTTTTGAGGCCATAGCTATACCACACCCTAAAAATTATTTAGGTTTAAATTTTAGTGTTAATATAATATGACATAGTTTGATGTTTATGTCATCTAATAAAACCTTGTATATATATTGCGAACTTTTGTAGCACCCTAAAATGGTTACTATGTACATATATTATTGATATATTCTAGAACAATTGTTGGAGCTTTAGAGGAGTAACTACAACATGTAGCCGCCACATCTCTTCTTTGAAGTAAGCTATCATTGCCAAGAAAATTTATTTCCGTTTTGTATGTAAGCATATTTCAATTCTTAGACATTAATGACATGAAGTTTTATTTTTTCTTCAACTCTATGTTTATGTTTATATTTTTATTTTGTTGCATTCTTGCATAAGTCTGTATCATCATAGACTGCACTAGGATTAAAACCACTCCTCGCTAGGATCACTACAAGAACATGTCATAGTCTAAGATGTTAATGGTTGTATTGAGGGATTCTTTCTTGGAGAGTGCAATACTTGGAGTTTTTTTTAATTAGGACATGATGAGGATAATTAATTCTTGGATCCTCTTTTAGAGATCACAAAACCATTCTACGATGAGTGCTTGAAATGTGGATCCTTAGCTTAAAGACCATGAAACTTTGGAGGTGGCTTCCAACCACCACATGACACTTGTGCATCTTCCCTAAACTACCCTCCTGTGGATATATTGTAATAACTTATATTAGGTTGTTGCATAATTTATCCATTTTCTATTATTTGCCTAACTGGCCTATCTTATAAAATGGGGAGAGTGTCATCATTCTCACAACATAGTCACCAAATCATCCATATCTTCTTCATGTAAACATATTGTAGCCCTTTTTCTGTAATGTGAGGGTTAAAGCTTGGGTGGATTATTCAAAACTAGGGTTTATAATACTTTAGTAAATGATATTAAAAACACTTAAATAAAAGTTTCAAAATACTCTTTAAAATGTTATAAAATGATTAGGGTTTAGGGTTTAGGGTTTAATGTCAAGGTCTACAACATTTTAGTAAATTCCTTTAATAAACACTTAAATAAAAGTTACAAAACAATTTTTGAAATGTTATAAAATGGTTAGGGTCTAGGGTTATTGTTTTAGGGTTTAGGGTTTGGGGTTTGGGGTTTAGGGTTTAGAGTTTACGTTTTAGGGTTTAGGGTTTATATTTTTTTGTTTAGGATTTAGGCTTTTGTCTTTATGGTTTCAGGTTTATAAAACTTTAGTGAATTATTCTAATAAATACTTAAATAAAAGTTACAAAATTCTTCTTAAATTGTTATAAAATTCACACGGTTTATGGTTTAGGGTTTAGGGCTTGGGGTTGAGTGTTTAGCGTTTAGGTTTTGGGATTTAGGTTTTAGGGTGCATGGTTTAAGGCTTATAACAATTTAGTAAATTCTTTTAAGAAACACTTAAATAAGAGTTACAAAACACTTTTAAAAATGTTATAAAATGCTTAGGATTTAGGGTTTAGTTTATAGGGTTTAGGGTTTATAAAACCTTATTAATTCCTTTTAATAAAAACTTAAAAAAGGTTGAAGAACGCTTTTTAAAATGTTATTAAATGATTAGGGTTTAGGGTTTAGGTTTTATAACACCTTAGTAAATTCTTTTAATAAACACTTAAATAAAAGTTACAAATTATTTTTAATAGATCATAAAATGCTTAGGTTTTAGGGTTTAGGGTGTGGAGTTTGGGGTTTAGCATTTGGGATTTATAACACTTTGATAAATTATTTTAACAAGAACATAAAAAGAGGTTAAAAAACACTTGTTAAAATGTTATAAAATGCTTAGGCTTTAGGGTTTAGGATTTAAAATTCTATAAAATGCTCATGGTTTAGGGTTTAGGGTTTATTATAATTTAGTAAATTCTTTTAATAAACACTTTAAAAAAAGTAAGAAAACACTTGTTAAAATGTTATAAAATACTTACAGTTTAGAGTTTAGGGCTTAAGGTTTTGGGTTTTGGCTTTAAAATGCTATAAAATTCTTATGGTTTAGGATTTAGGGTTTATAACATTTTAGTAAATTCTCTTAATAAACACTTCAAAAAAAGTTACAAAAAGCTTGTTAAAATTTCAATGAATGCTTAGGTTTAAGGTTTAGGGTTTAAAATGTTATAAAATGCTTAAGGTTTAGAGTTTAGGGTTCACAAGACTTTAGTAAATTCTTTTTATAAACACTTAAAAAAGTTACAAAACACTTTTTAAAATGTTATAAAATTCTTAGTGTTTAGGGTTTAGGTCATATAAAACTTCAATAAATTCTTTTAATAAACACTTAAAAAAATGTTACAAAACACTTTTTAAATTTTATAAAATTCTGAGGGTTTAGGGTTTAAAATGTTATAAAATTCTTAGGGTTTAAATTTTAGGGTTCAGGGTTTATAAAACTTTAGTAAATCCTTTTAATAAAAACTTAGAAAAAAGTTACAAAACACATTCTAAAAAGTTATAAAATGCTTAGGGTTTAGGTTTGAAGGTCACTTTAGTAAATTCTTTTATTAAACACTTTAAAAAAGCTACAAAACTCTCGTTAAATTTATATAAAATTCTTAGAGTGTAGCTTTTAGGGTTTACATTTTATAACACTTTAGTAAATTCTTTTAATAAACACTTAAAAAAATTTACAAAACACTTATTAAAATGCTATAAAATGTTTAGGGTTCAGGGTTTTAAAAAGTTACACAACTCTTGCTAAATTATAATAAAATACTTAGGGTTTATGAAAATTTAGTAAAAATAAACACTTGAAAAAAAGTTACAAACGCTTGTTAAAATGTTATAAAATACTTAGGGTTTAGGGTTTGGTGTTTAAAATGTTATAAAGTGCTTATGGTTTAGGGTTTAGGGTTTAGGTTGAGGGTGTGGGTATTAGAGTTTAGGGTTTATGGTTTATAATTCTTTAATAAATTATTTTAATCAACACTTATAAAAAAGTTAAAAAACAATTTTTATGGTTTAGGGCTTTTTGGTGTTTTTAGGGTTTAGGGTTGTTGGTTTTTTAAGTTTTAGGTTTTTTTATGGTTTATGGCTTTTTTAGGGTTTTTAGGGTTTAGGGTTTGGGGTGTGGGTATTAGAGTTTATTATTTTTGGTTTATAATGCTTTAATAAATTATTTTAATCAACACTTATAAAAAAGTTAAAAAACAATTTTTAGGGTTTAGGGTTTTTCATGGTTTTTTGGGTTTAGGGTTGACGGTTTTTTAAGTTTTAGGTTTTTTATGGTTTATGGTTTTTTTTATTGTTTTTAGGGTTTAGGGTTTTTTAATGTTTAGGGTTTGGGGTTTAAGGTTAAGGGTTTAGGGATTAGGGGTTTAGGCTTTATAGCACTTTACTAAATAGTTTTAGTAAAGACTTAAATAAAAGTTACAAAACACTTTTTAAAATGATATAAAATCTTTAGGTTTTAGGGTTTGTGGTTTAGGGTTTAGGGTTTAGGGTTTATAAGACCTTACTAAATTAGGGTTTAGGGCTTAGTAAATGCTTTCAAGCTTGAGGCTTTAGGGTTTACGGTTTATAAGACCTTACTAAATTATTTTAGGGTTTATCCTTTAGGCTTTAAGCATTAGGAGATAGGGTTTGGGGTTTAGGGTTTAGGTTTTATAACACTTTAGTAAATTCTTTTAATAAACACTTAAGTAAAAGTTACATAACACTTTCTAAAATGTTATTAAATTCTTAGTGTTTAGGGTTTGTCGTTTGGGGTTTGTAGTTTGGGATTTAGGGTTTAGGTTTTAGGGTTTATGGTTTAGGACTTATAACACTAAAGTTATAAAATGCTTTTTAAAATATTAAAAAAAAATAGTGTTTAAGGTTTAGCGTTTAGGGTTTAAGATTTATAATGCTTTAGTAAATTCTTTCAAGAAACTTAAATACAAGTTTAAAGTGTTTCCAAAATGTTTAAAAATTATTAGGGTTTAGGTTTTAGGGTTTTCTGGTTTAGGGTTTAGGGTTTTGGTTTATGGTTTAAGGTTTATAAGACTTTAGTAAATGCTTTAATAAACACTTAAATAAAGTTACAAAAACACTTTTTTAAAATGTTGTAAAATGCTTACCATTTAGGTTTTTATGGTTTATAACACTTTAGTAAATTATTTTAATAAACACAATAAAATTTATAAAACACTTTTTAAAATGTTATAAACTATGTATGGTTTAGGTTTTAGGGTTTCAAGTGTAGTGTTTGGGGCTTAGGATTTAGGTTTTACAACACTTTAGTAAATTATTTTAATAAACATTTAAATAAAAGCTACAAAATGATTTTTAAAATGTTATAAAATGATTAAGGTTTAGGGTATAGGGTTTAGGGTTTGGACTTTATGGTTACATGCTTAGGTTTTAGCGTTTATAACAATTTAGTAAATTAATTTAATAAAAAGTGAAATAAAAGTTACAAAACACTTTTCAAAATGTTATAAAATACTTAGGGTTTTGGGTTTAGGTTTTAGGGTTCATAATACTTTATAGAATGCTTTTGATAAACACTGAAATGAAAGCTACAAAACAATTTTCAAAATGCTATAAAACGATTATTATTTAGGGTTTGGGGTTTGGGATATAGGGATGAGGGTTTAGGGTTCACGTTTTAGGATTTAGTGTTTATAAGGATTTAGTAAAATCTTGTAATAAAAAGTTAAATGAAAGTTAAAATGCTCTTTTTAGAATGTTATAAAATGCTTAGGGTTTAGGGTTTGGGGTTTAGGTTTTAAGGTTTAGGGTTTATCAGGGTTCAGTAAATTATTTTAATAAACACTTATATAAAAGTTACGAAACACTTTTTAATATGTTATAAAATGTTTAGAGTTTAGGATTTAAGGTTTAGGGTTTAGGGTTTGAGGATTGGGGTTTAGAGTTGAGGGTTTAATATTTACAATTTTCCTTTGGGATTTAGGGTTTCTAACACCTTTCTAAATGCTTTTAATAAAGACTTAAATAAATGTTCCAAAATGATTTTTATACTATTATGAAATTCTTAGGGTTTAGGTTTATGGGCTTTTGATTTTAGGTTTTATGTTTAGGGTTTAGGGTTTAGGCTTTAGGGTCTATAACACTTTAGTAAATGTTTTCCATAAACACTTAAATAAATGTTACAAAACAAATTTTAAAATGTTATAAAATGCTTACGATTTAGAGTTTAGGGTTTGTGGCTTCACGTTTAGAGTTTAGGGTTTATAACACTTGAGTAATTGCTTCTAATAAACACTTAAATAAAAGTTACGAACTCCTTTTTAAAATGTTATAAAATGCTTAGTTTTTGTGGTTTAGTGTTAAGGGTTTGAGGTTTATATTTGGGGTTTAGGGTTCAGGGTTTTGAATTTAGGGTTTATAACACTTTTGTAAAATCTTTTAATAAACACTTAAATAAAATTTACAGAACACTTTTTAAAATGTTATAAAATGTGTTGCATTTACAATTTAGGGTTTAGGGTTTGGGTTTTAGGGTTTAGGGTTTGGGGTTTAGGGTGTAGGGTTTAGGGTTTGAGGCTTAGGGTTTAGGGTAGAGTATTTAATGTTTATAAAATGCTTAGGATTTAGGGTTTAAGGTTTAGGCTTTAAGATTTATAACACTTTAGTAAATGCTTTTAATAAACACTTAAATAAAAGTTACAATTTTTTTTTTAAAATGTTATAAAATGATTAGGGTATAAGGTTTAGGGTTTAGGGTTTATGGTTTATAACACTTTAGTAAATTCTTTTGATAAACACTTGAATAGAAATTACATAATTGTTTTTAAAATGCTATAAATTTTTTAGGGTTTAGGGTTTGCGTTTTAGGGTTTAGGGTTTTAAGTCTAAGGTTTAGGGTTTAGAGTTTAGAGTTTAAGGATTATAACACTTTAGTAAATGATTTTAATAAACATTTAAATAAAAGTTACAAAAACACATTTTTAAATATTATAAAATACTTAGGGTTTAGGTTTTACAGTTTAGGGTTTAGGGTTAGGGGTTTTTGTTTTAGAGTTTAGGGTTTAGGGTTAAGAATTTGTGGTTAAGCTTTAGGGATTAAGGTTTATGGTTTAAGGTTTATAACACTTTATAAAATGCCTACGGTTTATGTTTTAAGATTTTCAATTTAGGGTTTACGGTTTGGAATTTAGGGTTCTTGGTTTAGGGTTTATAACACCTTAGTAATTGCTTTAATAAATGATACAAAACACATTTTAAAATGTTCTAAAATTATTAGGGTTTAATGTTTAGGATTTGGGATTTAGGGTTTGGGGTTTAGGGTTAAGGTTTTAGGGTTTAGGGCTTAGGATGTAGAAATGAACCACCCCACCTTAAGTGGGTATCCGATGCTACATATTACACGTAATGCATTCATCCTACTGAGCCTCGAGGAGTTATGAAGAGAAAAGAATAAACGAAAACAGGTTTATGGAGAAGGGTGGAAAAGCAAAGGTCTCGGTATCTTGTGTACCACAATTTTCTCCCTCTTAAACTCACATACCCAAGTGTGGTCTTCCCTTATTATATATACTCATAAAATTCTTAGGGTTTATGGCTTAGGGATTAGGATTTGGGGTTTAGGGTTTAGGATTTAAGGTTTATAACATTTTAGTAAATTCTTTTAATAAGCACATAAATAAAAGTTACGAAAAGTTTTTGAAATGTCATAAAATTCTCAGGCTTTAGCTTTTAGGGATTAAGGTTTATAACACTTTAGTAAATGTTTTTAATATAAACTTAAATAAAAGTTACAAAACACTCTTTAAAATGTTAAAAATTAATTAGAGTTTAGGTTTTAGGTATTAGGGTTTAAAGTTTATAAAACTTCGGTAAATTCTTTTAATAAACACGTAAAAAAAGTTACAAAACACTTTTTAAAATGCTATTAAATGCTTAGGGTTTAGGATTTAGGGTATAAGGTACAGGGTTTATGGTTTGGGGATTAGGGTTTAGGGTTTAGAGTTTAGGTTTTTCGGTTTAGGGTTTATAGTTTAGGATTTAGTTTTTATGGTTTAGGGTTTATAACACCTTAGTAAATTATTTTGATAAAAACTTAAGTAAAAGTTACACAACTCTTTTTAGAATGCTATAAAATTCTTAGGGTTTAGGGTTTGGCTTTTCGATTTTAGAGTTTAGGGTTTAGTGCTTAGGGTTTAGGGTTTGTGGTTTACAATTTAAGATTAAGGGTTTATAACACTTTAGCAAATTCTTTTAATAAACACTTAAATAAAAAGTTACAAAATGCTTTTTAAAATGTTATAAAACGCTGAGGGTTTAGGGTTTAATGTCAACAGATTGGGGTTTAGGGTTTATGATTTAGGGTTTAAGGCTAATAAGACGTTAGTAAATGCTTTTAATAAACACTTAAATAGAAGTTTCAAAATAATTTTTAGGGTTTAGTGTTTAAGGTTTGGGGTTTTGGGTTTAGGTTTAGGGTTTAGTGTTTAGGGTCTACAACATTTTGGTAAATTATTTTAATAAACACTTAAATAAAAGTTACAAAAAAATTTTTAAAATGTTATAAAATGGTTAGCATTTAGTGTTTATGGTTTGGGGTTTAGGATTTGGGGTTTGGGATTTAGGGTTTAGGATTTTGCGTTTATGCTTTAGGGTCTATAACACTTTAGTAAATTCTTGTAATAAACACTTAAATAAAAGTTACAAAATTATTCTTAAAATCTTACAAAATCCTTAGGGTTTATGGTTTAGGGTTTAGGGCTTGGGTTTTATGGTTTATGGTTTAGGTTTTAGGGTCTATGGTTTACTTTTTACAACAAATTGTTGAATTATTTCGATAAACACTTAAATAAAAGTTACAAAACGCCTTTAAAAATGTTCTAAAATGCCTACAGTTTATGGTTTAGTTTATAGGGTTTAGGGTTTATTGTTTAGAGTTTAGGGTTTAAGGTTTAGGGTTTCGGGTTTAGGTTTTAAGGTCTAAGGTTTAGGGTTTATAAAACTTTATTAAGATCTTCCCCTTCTCTGCCCCTCCCATCACTCCCCCTACCACCACTTCAATCTTTGCCTCCCTCCCTCTCCCTCTCTCTCTATCTCTACCATTGTCTCCCTATCTACCCCTTTCCCTCTCTCTCTCTCTCTCTCCTTTTTCCTCTCACTGACCTTGTCCTCCTCTCTCCCCCATCTCTTTCTCCTCCTCTTTCTCTCCCTATCTCCCTTCCCTCCCACCACTTCTCTCTCACCCTCCCTCCCAGTCTCTCCGTCCCTCTCTCTCCCCATCCCTCCCCCTTTGTCACTCCCTCCCCTTA